>FAUB01067987.1:0-16213 GCA_900068805.1 Heliconius timareta timareta
TACCCCAGCAATCAAGGCAGACAAACTTGCTGCTAAAGCTGTTTGTTTAGTCGCTTTATTTTTTGACTTAAATGATACGGCTAGTGAAGAAGCTCCTTGTGCAATATTTGATGCCAACATCGCAGGTAAAATAAGCATATCTGGATTGGTAAATGAAGCCACCAAGAATATTGGTGCAAACGCCCAATGCATACCTGTCATTACAATCAATGGCATAAAGGCTGCCATCAAACCTAAAGCTAACCAACCAGCTTTATCTTGTAACCAAATCATAATCGTAGACAATCCTTCACCCACTAATGTGCCTAACGGGCCAATAATAACCAATGCTAATACACCTGAAACAATAATGACTAAAAGCGGCTTAGCAAAACTTTGAAAAACGGTTGGAATAATTTTATCGAAAAATCGTTCAATATAACTCATTAGCCAAACAACAATTAAAATTGGAATCACAGATGATCCATAAGAAGCTAACGTAATCGGTAAGCCAAATACGCTCAAGGGATCTCCTGTACTGACCAACTCAACAAAGTTAGGATGAAGCATGATACCTGCGACTGTCACAGCTAGCATTGGTGATACTTTAAACTTTTGCGCGGCTGTAAAAGCAAGCATGATTGGAATAAAATAAAATGGAGCGTCTCCAAAAAATGATAAAACGGCAAAGGTTTGAGAATCTGCACTTAGCAGATGAATCATTGGTAAAACAATTAATAGAACTTTAATCATCCCTCCGCCGATTAAAGCTGGAATTAGTGGTGACATACAACTTGTAATAACATCAATTATCGCATTAAAGATGGTTGTTTTTTCCTTTGGTCCTTCTGCCGTACTGTCGGTTTCAAAATCACCTATTTTTATAAATTCTTTATAATATTTGTTTACATCATTACCTAAAATAATTTGATACTGACCGCCTTTTTTCATAACGCCCATGACGCCATCAATATTTTTTACCACCTCATCATCTACTAAGCTAAAATCATTCAATCTGACCCTTAAACGAGTCATACAATGAGTTGCCGATATAATATTTTTATCCGTGCCTAATGCGTTATACAGCTCATTTGCTATTCTTTTATAATCCATTTTTTTCCCTCCAAAAATTAAATAGAGCATGACCTATTTCTGGAAAACATCCAGTAATAGGTCATGCTCTGTTACGATAACAATCCTATAATCAAATCAATTTAGATTCTTTGTTATTCTTCTAATATGTGCTGTTAAGTAGACTAACTCTGTCGCACTTAACTCATACTGATAATCTTTATCAATATAATCTCTAACTTTTAATGAACATTCATATTCATTTTTATACTTGTTCTTTAATGTTTCAAGCAACTCATCATCTTCATCATCATAATGCTCTTTCGCAATCAGTCTTTGTGCGAAAAATTTCACATGCGTGATAAAGCGATAATAGTCTAACGATGATTCATCGAATTCCGTGTGATAATGTTCTTTAACGATTTCGTCAATTTTTTTCGTTATACTTGTCACTTCAAATGCATAGTCGTTGGTTGCATTGTTGGACGCATTAATAAAGTGAAGCGCTATAAATGCAGCTTCATCAATTTCCAATTCAACATTCAAATCAGATTTAATAATAGCTAATGCTTTTTCACCAACCGCATATTCATCTGGATAAAAACGAGCGATATCCCATACTAATGGATTCTTTAAAATAATTCCCTCTCGACTTCTCTCAATAGTCGAATAAATATGATCTGTTAAATTAATATAAATAATTTCATTTAGCACTTTACCCAGCTTTATTTTACCAAAATTGATAATTTTTTCAGAAACTAGCACATATTCCATTGGAACATTAATCAAAAGTTCCGTAAATCTATTTTGGTTTTGTTTATCTTGCAAAACAAACGTTTTTTCTACCTGTTCCATATCAATTGGGGAGCCCTTTTTTTTCCCAAAAGCAATCCCTTTGCCCATCAATAAGATGTTTAACCCTTTGCTATTTGTCGACATCACCGTATTATTATTTAAAACGCGTTCTATAATCATAGTATATCTCCTGTTAAAGACAAAAAATCCCATTTAATCATTTTAGTAATGATATAAATAGGTCTCAGCTCACTCTAATGTGATAACTTCCAATTAAAAATTATTTATTTTTTATCCAAACATGCTTACCCATAGTAATAACATAATGAATATGATAATAGATTATCACTAAAATAAAGCGTTGTCAAGCGTTTAATTGGTTACCATTTAAGCCTCACTAAGTTAGTTTTATTCGTTTCTAATCAGATTGTAGTAGGTTCTCATAAAAAGTAAAACACACGAATTAACACATAAAAAATAACTTAAAATAAAAGACGTTTTCTGTGAACACAAAAAGAAGAATTTAGAAATAGTTCTTACTGTAGAGTCCTCCGAAAATGAGAAGTCTCTTGTAAAAAATCCTCTAATTGCATCATTTTATACTTCATTGAAACGTTTTATAATTACATTTGAAAATTGAAATGACTTATTGCCTCTCCACTTCGTCAATAATCACCAGATACACGATTACGCTTTTTCCAGAGTCACTTCTTGTCCCCAACGATAAACAGTGGTGTGACAGACGAGGATTACACGTTCATTGAGAATTTCTGAAATATCACGATAACTCAAGTTATCTATTAAGTAGTAGCCAACGACTATCGTAGTGATATCTTGTTTGAATTATTTATCTTTAAAATGGGCCATAGTTACTCTCTTTATTTGCTGTTTTTTCCCATTCTAGACTAAATAAACGTTTAGATAAAACTTTGCAACAAAACTGATTCTTCTCATTATCAATCATTCAAACGTTAAAAAGTTAACTGGTTCGCAACAGCTAGCCTTTCCCTAAACACAAACATAAACCAATCACTCTTCCCGAATGATTGGTCTTCCTTGGTAAACCCTATTATTTCACTATCTCTCATTTGAATAATTCTCTCCATTTATCAGACAGCTGATTTCACTTTTAACTAACAAATACTTTTATAAGTAATAACGTTAAAAGTTGTTTTTCCCGATTGAAATAGAGTAAAAATATCGTTTTTTATAACAAGAAAATCCATATTACTTTAATACGGTTTTCATCAGTTGATTACGTCAATATTTATTGGGCTCAATTCGTAATAATCAAAAAATCCCTTTTCACAAATAATTGTCCAATTCCCAGCTAAAAAGAATCTGCCAGTAAAAACAGTCAAACCATCATCAATGAAGAGTTCAATTGATGAATGATCAATAAATACTCGACAATTGTGTGCCATTTTATTTAATCGTTTTGCATATCTCTGTTGCCCATATTGTTCATTGTATAACAGAGTTGAATACTGTCTATCTAAACAATACTCTGTTTCGTTCATCGAAAATTCAATGAACTCTCCTTTTTCATTTTCGATTCTCAACTTAGCTATTGACGTATTAAAAGACAACTCAATTGATTTTCCACTGTTTTCTTTGCGGGTCAGATTTTTTTCTTCTTTCATCCGTAAATCGTCTAATTCTCTGAGTGGGGTTTGTTTTATTCGATTGCCGCTAATAACTATTTCTCTGGGTATCGTTAACATATGTGACCATTGATACTCATCTGACGGGTATGCCGTTTTAGAATTTCCTAACCATCCGTATAAAATCATCCGTTGTTGATTATCTTTAAACACTTGAGGTGCATAAAAATCAAACCCTTTATCCAACTCAAAATAATCTTCATAATCAAAAGCTAAACGATCCAAATCAATTTTTTCCCCAACCGCATAAACAACTGAAAATACGTTTCGATAATCATATTTGTTTTGACTTTCAATTCCTTGCGGTGAAAAAATTAAGACACCAGTTTCAGCTGTTTCAAAATAGTTAGGACATTCAAGCATATAGCCAAAATCACTATCTTTTAATCTTAAATTTCCTAATGATTTAAATCTTTTTTTGGGGTCTTCACTTGAACTTACAGTTAGTATGCCTTCATTTTTCGGACTTTGAGCACCCGTTAGCATATAGTAAATCGACTCACGTTTAAAAACAAATGGATCCCTAAAGTCATACGTTGTTTTTTCTAAATTCACTTCTTCAACAATTCCAGATTTCACAATTTTGTCATCGATTATCTGCGCATGAACTGTCACTGGAATCAATTCTTCTGCTTTTTTATCAATGATCCCTGTATAAAAAATATGAACTGCATCATTTTCTTTTAAAACCATCCCTGTATAGCAGCCATAAAAATCAAACGGTTTTTCAGGAATTAATACCGCACCATAGTCTACGTAGTGAATAAAATCTTTCGTTTTTAACTGATGCCAATGTTTTAATCCATGAACTGTTCCAAAGAGAAACCATTGATAAAACAAATTATAATAGCCTTGATTGTCTTGATATAAACCATTTGGATCATTTAAAAGTCCATGTGGTGGTGCAATATGATACTTTGGATAGTAGGACTGATCTTCTGCTACTTTTTTTATCATCTCTGAAACATACTCTTTTTCTAAATCAGTTTCTCTAACATATCGATTTTTTCTTTCTGAAAAATCAAGAAATTCCATACTTAAAATACCTCGTTATTTGTTGGATCATTTTTCATAACAATATACGTAAGGATATACGCACTTGCAACTGCTAATAGTAAAACAATACAATACGCGCCTAAACCACCGTCCAGATATAATAAAGCCCCAGGAATCATTGATGCTCCCGTTCCTTTAGCTGATAAATGAATCAATCCAGCAAATCCACCAGCAATTCCACCACCAACACAACCCATTAGAAACGGTTTGATCGTTGGAAAGTTGATTCCATACATGACTGGCTCAGAAATACCAAATAACGCTGGAATCAATGCTGGAACCATTTTTGCTCTTTGCGTTTTATTCTTTTGCAACATAACCATTGCCAGCCCAGCACCTAATTGTCCTGCAATTGCTGCCGTACCAAGAGGATTAATATAATCCACACCGGTTTGTGTATACATACTAACAATGATCGGTGTGATCGTGTGATGCATTCCAACAACGCATAGTAATTGAATCCCACCACCATAAACAATACCGCCTAAGCCAAAGGGTAAATCAAGGGCTTTTAATACAAGCGTGGTCAATCCTGTTTCCACAAGTGATAACAACGGTCCAACAATAAATAACCCCAGCATCAAACTAATAAACAATGTCAAAAATGGAACAAATAGCATGTCCACAATATCTGGGATTACCTTATGCAATTTCTTTTCCAATTTCGCGGCAATAAACCCTAAAAATAGAGCAGGTAACACAGAACTTTGATATCCAGTAACATCAAAATTGAGTCCACCAAGTGCAAAACGAATGGGTTCAGCTAAACCATTAACAACATCCCATTTATTGGGTAAAATTGGCGAAACAAGCATTAACCCTAATACGATTCCTATGATTGGTGAACCACCAAATTTCTTAACGGCGGACCAACAAACTAATACAGGTATAAATGTATAAGCTGTATCAGTCAATATACTAAATACTTGATCGAAATTTGCAGGCAATTCAATACCAAATCCATTAACTAATAGACTTTTCAGTCCCATTAGAATTCCTGTTGCTAATAAAACAGGTATGATTGGAATAAAAATATCTGAAATCATTTTTGTAAAATATTTAAAATCTTTCTTTTGGTCACTGTCTTCTATTACATCTGTATAATTCCCACTTAATTTTTGAAATTCATCGCAAACTTTATTCACTAAGCCTGTTCCTAAAATAACTTGATGTTGATTATTTTGAAAAAAATACCCAGCAACACCCTCTGTTTTTTTGATGCCATCCACATTGACTAAGTCATTGTTCTTCACTTCAACTCTTAATCTTGTTGCGCAATGCATCACGGACTTAATATTTCCTTTTTCTCCAAAATAGTCCAAAAGATCTTTAGCAATTTTTTCAGGATTTTTCTTCATACTTTCTGCCTCCTACTAAGTATCGAACCGGTTCGACAGAAGTGTACCACAAGCAATTCTATTATGTCAACGTTTTCATCAAAAAATTGTTGTCTCACCTAGTTCCCAATTTACAGGAACACTCATAATTTCCACCCCTTTTGATTTGTTTTCTATGCTATTTATTAACGTTTTCACACAATTATTCGATAATAGATTAATATTTTGTTTAACATTACTAATTTCTTTTGAAGCAATTTTTGTGATTTGTGTGCCATCATAAGATATCAATTTTACCTCTTCTGGAATACTCAAGTTATTTTTATACGCGATTTTTTCACATTGTACAATGATCATATCTGTTCCAATAAACGCATCTACTGTTGGATTATTCTTAAAAGCAACCTGTGCTTCTGCAAAGTAATCTTCTAAAAAAAATGTATTTTTTTTCATAACATGCGTAGACATTTTTTTGCCTTGAGCTTCAAATCTACGCTTACATTCTGAAGCATATATTTCAGATGTCACATTAGCATTACTAGAACCAACAAACTGCAAAACATGTTCACATTTGTTTTCGATTAATTTTTCTACAGTTATTTTTGCAGCTTCTATATGGTCGGAATACTCAAGCTCAACATTCTCTCTGCCTAGAGTACTACACACCATTAACATATATCCCTGATCAAAAAGATCCTTTTCCAATGCTTTAACAAATTCCGAAAAAAACGGATGAGCAATATCTGGAATCACTACACCAATAATATTGGATTTTCTATTAGATAGATTTTTACCTAATTGATTCGGTACATATGATAATTCTTGCATCGCTGCTACTATCTTCTTTTTAGTCTCTTCTGAAACGTATCCGGTATTGTTAATTACCAAAGAGACGGTGCTTTTAGATACATTTGCCAACTTAGCTACATCATTTATGCTTACCATAACTAAATCCTTTCTACATATAATCACTTCTATGTTTGATTAATTTCCCTTTGCTTCAAATAGATACATTCATTTTATTATACATTACTTTATTCGCTAAAACATTTTTGCCTCACTTATTTTATTTTTGATAACAAAATAGAGCAAAACTATTCTACTCTATTAATTCTTGTAGAATTAGACTATAATCATACATTACTTTTGAACGATTATCCCAAATAATGTCTGCTCCACAAACAGAAGGTCATCGTTCATTAGATGGAAAATCTGCTTCAACTTGGGCTTATTGGTTCAAAGTAGCCCCTGAAAATTTTAATTATAATCAGGGACTCGAGACAATCTCAAATCTTTATGCGTTGTATAAAGAAGACTGCAAAAGAATGAACGAACTAAATTTGAATTCACTTCGAACGTCTATTGCATGGACAAGATTATTACCTGATAAAAAAATAGGTCAACGCTGATGCAGTGGCCTTTTACCGAAGCTATTTTCAAGAAATGATACCTCAAGGTGTCGAACCTATTGTCAATCTTTTTCATTTTGATATGCCTATGTGGCTCATGGAAAAATCGAGAATCTGTAACGCCATTCTCATACTATAGCAAAACAGCTTTTGAATTATTTGGAGACTTAGCAAAATAACCGACAAATTACAAAAAATCGAAAGATAATTTTCGTTATTTGTCGCTTATTTATTAGATCTGGACACTTTTGTCTCAACCTCATTTTTTCTAATATCATTTGAAGTTCTGCGTTGGAAACATGAGAAGATCAATGCATGCTCATTTATTCCTAAACACTAAGTAACGATGCTAATTACCCGTTCGTCTCTTCTCTTCTTCAGAATAACGATCGCCAATAATTTGTATTTTATCCAATGCTTTAGCTATTTCGTTTCTTTCGTCAGTTGAAAAGACAATTTCTGTTGCCCCAATATTTTCAATTATGCGAGAAGGGTTAGTTGTCCCTGGAATTGGTACAATCCATGGTTTTTGATCTAAAATCCAAGCTATTGCAATTTGGGCTGTAGTTGCCTTTTTTTCTTTAGCAATGTTATTCATAAAATCAATTAATACCTGATTTGCCTGCATTGCTTCCTGTGTAANNTATCTAATTTTCCAGTCAAATAACCTCTTCCTAACGGGCTATAAGCCACTAATCCTATTTCCAATTCTTCAAGAACGGGAAATATGCCTTTTTCAACTTCTCTCCACCAAATCGAATATTCACTTTCTACAGCTGCTAAAGGTTCTACTGAATGAGCTATTCTAATCGTTTCAGCTGATGCTTCTGATAAACCCCAATTTAAAATTTTTCCTTCTTTTTTAAATTTTTGTATAGTATGAGCCACTTCTTCAATAGGAATGGTAGGATCAATACGGTGAATGTAATATAAATCAATATAATCTGTGTTTAATCTTTTTAACGATCCTTCTACTGATAATCGAAGATTTTCAGGACTGCTATCTACTTCATTTTTTAACCCATCAATTTTAAAGCCACCTTTTGTAGCAATTGACACTTTATCTCTTTTTCCAATTAATGCTTTTCCGACCAATTCTTCATTAGTATACGGACCATAAACTTCTGCCGTATCAAACATTGTTATCCCTGCATCGATTGCCGTATGAACAACTTCTATCATTTTTAACGGGTCTTTAACAGGTCCTCTATGATAGTTTAAGCCCATACAGCCAAATCCTAATTCAGAAACTTTCAACCCAGTTTTTCCAAGCATACGTATTTTCATAACTATTTTCCTCCATTAAAATTTAGTTTAATATCTAAAGTTTATAATTTGGTTTTTTATATAAATCATCCATTTTAGGTATAATCAATTCATCGTATATTTCATTTTTCCAATCTTCTTTATTAATACTATCGATTGCTATAGATATTTCGTCTCTGTTTCTTCCAGCAATCGCAATTAGATCTTTTTCAAATTGCTCAGCTAGTTCTTGCTTAATATCTTCTGAAACTAATGAGCTAATTTTTAACTCTATATGCGGCATAAATTCACTCCCCTTGTTTCTTCAATTCAACGTTTTTTCTGCATATTCTATGAACTTGCTGACCGTTGGATTGAGTACTTGCTTTTTTTTCCAAACTAATACCGATTTACTATATATTGGTGGTGAAAAAGGCCGAAAACAAACAGTATGTTCAGATTCTCCTAAGAATGATCCATCTACGACAGTTGCATACCCCATCCCATTTTGAACCATAATAATGGCATTTGTTGTAAGATTAAATGTTGCAATGATATTTAATTCATCAATGTCAACAGTAAACCAGTCACTTAATTCTTGACTAGATTTATACCTTTTAGACATTAGTAATGGCGCATTTAGTAAGTCTTCTGGCTGCACAGACTTCTGTTGAGCCAATTGAGACGTTTCAGGAAGCAGGACTCCCCATAGCTCTCTTTCGGATAATTCAATATAGTGATATTGAGTAATACTTGTAGATGACATAAAAACACCTATATCAAGTAATCCCTTTTCTAAACGATCTTGAATATCATCTCCGGTTCCAGTGTAAATATCATATGTAACTTCGGGATAAAGTTTTCCAAAAGCATTTAGTAATTCGATAAACTTTTTCCCTGAACTAGACTCTGGTATCCCCACAAATATTTGCCCATCAATTTTTGAATTAAATGCTTGGCATTCTTTTTCAGCTTTATCTACTAAAGAAAGTACCTCTTGAGCACGAATTTTTAATAACATCCCCACTTCTGTTAACGTAATCTCACGCTTTCCTCTAATTACTAGTTGCACACCCAATTCTTCTTCTAACTGTTGAATTTGTCGGCTTAATGCTGGTTGACTTATGAACAATATTTCTGAAGCTCGAGTAATATTTCCTTCATTTGCTACGGTAAGAAAGTACTTTAATTTTCTGATTTCCATCATATATCTCCTTTTTCAAACCATTAATTGTCTACTTTATTAAATTATAACAATAATCTACTTATACCGAAGAAATATATACCTGTTACATCAATCAAAAAGTTGGTACTTATATAAAGATAATTACCTGTTTTCTCTATAATTAAGTATACAATCACTTTCTTTAATAAGACCAATGCAAAAAAAGTTTCTTATCATAACTTAAATGCATAGTATTTACTTTGTCTAATACTTAAAAAGTTCGCTTATTATGTTTTAAACGCTTGATAAGCATTAGAAACTGTCTTCATTTAACGATTTCATGGAGCTAAATGCTAAGTAACAGGCTTCTTCAACTATTTTTTCTGCTTCTTTCCATAAACACACAAATAGACCAATCACTCATTTCGAATGATTGGTCTCCATAAGTATCTGTCTTTTTCTTCATCACAATAAAATGCACTATAGCTTCTTTGTTTAATTCTATTTAACAAAAACTAGCAAAGAACTTCTCTAGTTTCAGATTAATTTACTTTTATTTATTTTTTATCTAATACTGGTTGTTCAACATAACGTCTAGTTCTAATATATTTATCTTATTATGATTTATTTATCAACAATTATTTGTTAATATCATTAATTATATCAAGCTCATTGAATCCTTTGTTATCTGTTGTTCTTCATCTGTTAATGGTTTTTTTAAACAACCTACAATAAAACAAGTAATAAAAGAACCTAATAATATACATAAGATATAAATAATTGGTTTGTTACAAGCAATCGGAATAACAAATATTCCTCCGTGAGGGGCTTTAAGGCTAATATTTAAAGCCATTGACAGAGCTCCTCCTATTGCTGCACCTATAATATTTGCTGGGATAATCCTCAATGGATCGGACGCGGCAAAAGGAATCGCTCCTTCAGTAATAAAACTGGCCCCTAAAACATAGCAAGCTTTTCCAGCCTCACGCTCTTGTTCTGTAAACCTATTTTTGAAAATAGTTGTGGCTAATGCAATCCCAATTGGAGGGACCATTCCTCCCACCATTAAAGCGGCAGATGGTTCAAATATATTGGCAGCAAACATCGCTAATCCAAAAGCAGAAGCGGTTTTATTGATTGGTCCTCCCATGTCTGAAGCCATCATTGCAGCTAATAATCCTCCTAGTAACCAAGCATTTACACCGCTCAATCCTTGCAACCAATTTTCTAAAAATTCATTAAGTGCTGACATAGGTGTATTCAGTACAAAAAACATGACTATTCCGACTATCAATGTACTGATCAGAGGAATAACTAATACTGAAATCAAGCCTTGGAACGATTTAGAAATTTTTCTCAAATAATGTGCAATAACTTTAGCAGAAAATCCTCCAATAAATCCTGCAACTAATCCTCCTAAAAAACCAGATCCTCCTAAACTAGCCATCATTCCACCAATCATTGCAGGAGCCAATCCCTGTTTTCCAGCAATACTATACCCTATATAGCCAGCCATCACTGGAACCATCAATGCAAAAGCTGCTTTGCCACCCACTTGGTTAAAAAAATCAGCCATGACATTGTATTGGCTACTTGTTGGATCAGAAGCGTAAATACCAAACATAAATGATATTGCGATGAAAATACCTCCAACAACTACAAATGGGATCATGTAAGAAACACCACTCATTACATGCTTATAAAAATTCAAGCCATTTTTGTGGGTATCTTTTCGTTCATTTTTATTTTCTTCAATAGATAACTCTATTTCTTTCACGTTATATGACAGTGCTTGATCCAATAACGTTTCTGCATTTGATATCGCTCTCTTTACAGGAACATCTACATATTGTTTAGTCCCAAAAATACTTGTATCAATATCGATATCATGAGCAATAATAATTGCATCAGCTTTGATGACATCTTCACGAGTCAGTCTATTTTCAGGACCATTCGCACCATTTGTCTGGATTTTCACTTTCATACCTCTTTTATGTGCAACAGTTTTTAGTGCTTCTGCTGCCATATACGTATGAGCAATCCCTGTCATACAACCTGTAATTCCAATCAAAAACTTCCCTGTATCTGTTTCAGAATTTTGCTCTTGCTTAGTTTCTAATTGCTCTTGTTCATTGATTGCTTGGATTACCTCTTCGTTACTTCTCGCTACAATCAACTTAGCTCTAAATCGTTCATCCAGCAAAAATGTAGAAAGTTTAGAGAGTAATTTCAAATGTTCATTTGATGTATTATTAGGTGCCGCAATCATAAAAATCAAATTTGTTTTTTCACCGCCATACATAATTCCCTCAAGAGATCTTCATAATAATTGCTGGTTTCAATACGGTTTTACTTTGTGCATGAGGGATTGCTACCCCGTCACCAATTGCCGTTGACAACTCGTCTTCACGTTTCAAAATGCACGTTTTAAATTCAGCTTTATTTTCAATAATTTTATTTTTATATAGTCTCGTAATCAGTTCATCAATCACGTCAGTTTGATTTTTACCCGACAAATGTAAAATAATATTTTCCCTATTCAAAACATTTTCTAAATTCATAAGAATACCTCCTTAAACGAATTATTTACTTGCATACAATGACGCTTTATTAATAGAGTTAAACAATGCCATTTTATGTTGAACCAAGTCTTTTGCTTTTTGTCGACAACTAGGCATGATAACATCCGGTTCATATGCATCGGGGTACGCAACAAGAAATGACCTCATTTGATTAAAAAAGGCATTTTTCATATCTGTTGATAAATTTATTTTGGATACGCCATGCAAATATGTTTGACTTATTTCTGCGTCTTTATTATCACTTCCTCCGTGTAGTACAAGTGGAATATCTACAACATGATGAATTTCTTCTAATAAATCAATTTTTAATGTTGGCTTCCCTTTATGTTTGTATTGACCATGAGACGTACCTATCGCAACTGCAAGTATGTCGATTCCTGTTTCTTTTACGAAAATTTTTGCATCACTTGGATCGGTATACAAAATTTCATCTGCTCCACCTTCTGAACTGCCACTGTTTGTTCCGATTGTTCCCAATTCAGCTTCAACGGATACATTAACAGCATGTGCTAGCTGTACAACTTCTTTCGTAAGTGCCATATTATTTTTAAATGATTCGTGTGAGGCATCTATCATCACTGATGTATAACCATTTTTGATTGCTCTTATAACATCTTTCACACTAGCACCATGATCTAAATGAATAGCTAAAGGAACGCTTGCATTTTTACATGTCTCCACAACATATTTGATAAAATCATCACCAACTAAATCGATCTCATTTGGGTGAATTTGAATAATTGCAGGTGCATTTTTTTCCTCTGCTGACTCGATAACTACTCTTACAAATTCACTATTTGCTACATTAAATGATCCCACTGCAAACTGATTTTCGTATGCTACTTTCAATAATTCTTTTGTATTCATTAACATAATTTATTCTTCCCTTCAGATTTCATTCCATTTTTGTACAAATTCATCTTTTGTTTTTGACTCAATTAAAAGAATGACTTTTTCTAAGCTTTTTGTTTTTTGGTAAAACTCGTGAAAGATACCTTCATTTCTCTCAATATCCTGTGATGGAACAAATAATAAAATTAGTTTGAGTTCTCTAAAATACCAATAATTAGCTGCTCATTATGTTTCTTATCGCTCAAATATGGATGAGGAAATGCAACAAGGTTTCCAGTGGAGGTAGCTGACATATCCTCTCTTTTTAAAACTGGATCTAATAAATAACCTTTATTCTCCAATTTTAATAGCTTCTCTATAATTTTTTTGGGTTCTATTTCTGACAACCAGTATACAGAGGCATTCGTTAATATATAATTTTGTGATGCTAAAAATAAGGTTATTTTTTTAATATCTTCGCTATCAAATTGATAGCTTATATTAATCAATTTTTCTGTGGTATCCATTGTACCTACTAAATCAATACCAATATAAATCGTTGTATTATCAAGTTTTTTTAATGTTGAATATTTTTCTATTCGCTCAATTTTTATTTCATCAAAATAAGTCAATAATTTCATAGATAGCACTTTCGTTCTAGAATAATTTCGATTGTATAGAATCACGACTGGTATTTTAACTTTCTTTCTAGCATCTAATACGAGCTGAATATGGTACGTTAAATAAGCAATTTCATCATCATATATTTTTATTGAAAAATAGTCATCTATTTTCGATGCAATATTAGCTGCAATACTGAACGAATAAAGATATTCTGACTTTGCTTCTCTTATATATGGGTTATACATACTCATATTATTTGATGCAGGACTAATGATTCGATAAATATGATTAACTAAATTCTTTCGAAATAGCTCATTTGAGTAAACATCTATACTATTGATTTGTTCAATTTCTTTTAAAATATTTACAATTTTGTCTACAACGATTGTATCTTTGTACCCTGCTGGAATCTCTCCTAAATTCAACTGCAAAGAAACTAAATAATCTGTTAAAAAAATAATTTCTTTCCTGGGTAGCCAAACTTTTTTTGAGAATTGTGCATAAATATTTTCAGCTATCTCAAATTCTTTTAAAATACCTATTTTTTCAATTTGATTCTCATCCGTTTCCACAAAATACCCTTGTCTTATTTGATAAAAAGAAATAATCAATTGCGTAATCATTTTTTTATAAATTAAAAAATCTAAATTTAATTTAAAATGTTCATTTAACTGATCCACTAAATTGAAGAGCCCTATAATTTCATCCTTACTTAACCAATCGTCAAAAAATTGAATAGTTGTTTCTTTGAATAGACCCTTTTCAATCATTATTCGATTGTAAAAAAGTTCTAGTAGCATTCTCTTTTGAATCTCTGCACCATTTAATTTTATGCCTTTAAAAATTTGTGCCTCAATCTCAATATCTATAGTCATTTTTTGAATCACTTGTGCTAATTTTTGAATTCGGCTACGAATCACTTGAGGCGAATAAAAAAATGTAGCCGAAATTTCGTCATACGTCTCGTAACCGTTTGCATTTATTAGAAATTTCAAAATTTTAAACTCTAAAATTTTATATTCCTCTTCCGATCGATAAATCATTGAAGTATAGTCCTTATTTACGACTGCTTCATTCGAATACCTAAGTTTATAGCCATTTGATGATGATATAATTCGGTAATTTGTAGACTTATCTTCATTTATTTCTTTTACATAGTTTCGAATCGTTCGATCTGTTACACGAAGTGCTTTAGCAATTTCTGTTGCTAAAATATACTTATCTTTTTCAAAGCTCAAAATTTCTATCAGCTGATAATGCTTTGGTTTCATAAGTTACCTCCTAACAACTACTATTATAGTAAAAAGTGGAAATATCGCTATAACCTTATATTTTCCTCTATGTAGGAAAAAAACGAACAGAGGAAATATAACTAAAGTGAGTCTCCTATAAACGAATAAGAACAACTTATCTTTACTTTCATTATAGGATACTTAACTTATACTTTGGCAAGTAAAAATGATAATAAACACTTGTTTTAATAACTAAAAAGAATATTTGTAGTTTCTTATAATAGTAATCAACAAAATACAAATGACTAAATAAATTTTTTAAAAAAAGACAGTCATTTATACTAACAATCGTAACTGCCTACCCTCAAGACTCATTTTGAAGGGGATTATTATTTCTCCTCGAAGTTACTTCAATCTTTCCTCAATATTGTATCAACAGCTTCGTCAGCTTAATCCCATCACTCTTTATTTGATATCCGATTGTTGCAATTAGTAACAAAAAGCCGTATTTTTCGTGATTTTTATGAGTGGTCAGACTATAATAAATAGAGGTATTAAGAGCGGAGGTAGTTGGGTGATTGAAACATTTATTGAAAAAGATGTTATTCGACAAGTCAAGTTAATCGAATATCTTTATGAATTGGAAAAGTTGACCTTACGAGAAGTTGCTAAAAGACTGCAAGTGACTACGAATACAGTGAAACGAGACTTCAGCAAAGTCGTCTTAGTTTTAGAGGAACAAATCAAGTTTTCAGAAATCACCAGTACAACGATTTCTATTATTTTCAATAGTTCATTTACACGATATGATTTAATCAAAATAATCTACCAAGATTCGTATTTTTTAAAAACATGTGCCTATTATTTGCTTGGTGAATCCGATTATTTGACACTCGTTGAGTCTGAGTTTATCTCCGTCGCCAAAGCTTTCACAATAAAGAAACAGGTGGAAAACTATTTTAAGGCAGCAGGAATCATGGATGAAAAAAGTGTCTTTATTGATAATGAAATTCGCTATCGTTTAGTCCTTATTTCTGTTTGGATGCGTTGTGACATATTAGATAAACTAATTGTTCCGAACAAGTATAAAACCGCTACCATTTTTGTAGACCAAGTTTTGTTTAAGTTTGCCAATGGTTACGAAAAAAACAAAAGAGAATATCAATTTTTACTGCTAAATACTTATTTGTCAATCAGTCGATTTAAAGATTTTTCTTTAAATT
>FAUB01068957.1:0-10903 GCA_900068805.1 Heliconius timareta timareta
GATCTTTGTTTATGTCACAAAATAAAACATTACCTGTGTAAGATGCCAGTGTTTGGAAGCCTTAGCTATAGGGTCGGTCACGTGAGTGCAAGCTGCACCAAAGAGCATCAGCTTGTGGGGCCCGCTGTGCATCATGTCGAAGAATGACTTGACGCCCACTGCTGCATTGCACTGGTGGAATTTAATTGTAGATTTGACTCATTGATTCTATCAGTACTTCATGGAATTTATTATAAGCTTATCGAGAGCGAAGGGATATCGAGGAGGAAATAGAGATTTTCTATTTTATTTTATACGCGTTAACAAGGAGGTAGTGCCTTGTTGCAAGTAGTTGTAACAAATTTAATAAAAATATTAACATAATTTACTTTTTTTTTTATATTAAAATTTTCTTATATTCCCAATTTGGTCGAGATTTTCTGTGTATCTGTGTTAGCTTATATTACTTGTATTAGGTACTACGCGACTACTAAAACGATGACTTATTTTCTAACACTAACTAAATATACCTCTGTGATTACAACTCGAAATCCACTATTGTATCAAAATTATAGATATGTTACCTCAGTATCATTCCACCACATATGAAGTCTGTAGTTCCTCAGTACGGAGTCGTGCTCGTTGACGTGGTCGAGCGCCAGCTTCACGCTCGGCATCACGCCTCGACCTACAGCGGTTTTAGCATAGCTTTGGTACTTAGCTCTTTGGGAAATAGTATGTGAAAAGTTTTCATCACAAGTAGAACAAACACGCTTGAAAGAGATTAAAATATAAAATTCATAAGTACTGAATAAAAGCTTGCTTGCTTGAGATTAATATTAAGTCTCCAGAATCCGCTCAAAAGCTTATTAAGCTCTCGTCAGGTTACTCTAAAATGTTATACAGTTCTATTTTAAGTATAAATTTGTTGTTCATACCATCTCCATTGCACTAGTAACCCACTACTACGAGAATTATAAATTTTAATCTATTTAATTTGTTCTACCAACATTTTTTTAGCCTCACGTCCTATCCCGCACTTAGCAAGGTAGACAGAGAGAACCTGGAAACTCATTGTTAAGACGAAAGGAAGAAGAGAGGCATTTCGTGTTGAGTGGCGGAACTCAACGCCACTTTTAAATCGTTATCAGAACGATGAAATTAAAATATAAAATATTTCAATGTATGAAAATATTAATTATTTTATTGTTTATCTATATGAAAATATTATTTTTTTCAATAAGTGAAAACATTAATTTAAACAATTTTTATTTCCTCGAGTGGGATTTGAACCCATGACCTCGTGATGGCCTCTTGAATCACATCTTCGTGATCGTCTACACGCTTGTGGCTTGTTGTCGATTGGTAACATATTTTTTTAGTAATATTTTTCTAATTCTAAATACTTCCTAAGTTTGCTTAAAGCATTATCTAAAGATACCAGTGTTCGAGTTCTCCACCCCCTTGCCGAACGGGAAGAATCCCGCGATATAAACGTCTGTGCGGCGGTTGAGGATGGCGTCCAAGTTGGGCTTTTGAGGCACACCCTTCACTTGGTTCAGGGTGAATAGGATAAGCAAGATTTTCATAGTTTCTATAGGGAATACAAATGAGTCTGTTAAATGTTAAACAATGTTCCGTTCCTCGGAAGTGAAAGGACAGCCCTGTCTGACTGTACGTGTTGGTTATGAATTCGATTATCTTTTGGGCAAATATCTGCGTTTATTCGACCGAAATTACAACCCATGATAATGCATACATTATATCACAATTGTGTTATAACTTATAAGTAATAATTTTATCAAATATCAACAAGGAAGTTCTTTTAACGAATCATACTTAATCTAAATACAATAAACTTAAATATTAAATATTCTAACTGACTCTATATTTCAAGCCGCAATGATGACAAAATAACAAATTTCGATACTACAATAACCAACAACTTACCTGCCATCGTAACAAGACTTTGCCTATAAAACCTTTTATAGATATATATAAAAAACCCCACTATATCAAACTGTCCGTTCGTCACAAAACCTTCACTGTAGAACTCATCACAAGTTCAGATATTAATATACTTTTGTTACAACTCATCTCATGAGTAAGACGCCTCACTGAAACCACAGTTTCAGCCTGAACAAGATTTAACTACTTTTCTATACATTTCAATATATTTTAACCCTTATTAAGAAAAGATAAGATTGAAAATGGCTTATCACGTTTCTTTGGTACAATATACGAAAGGTCTTATGACGTATATTAATTCTAAAGGAATTTATATTTTAATAATAAGGTACAAGATTCAATTTTGAATGCATGTATGATTACATAAGGTAGAGTTGCGTGAACCAAGTTGAGCAAATAGACAGAATTAGGCTTTGCCGGGGCGAATCGATAGAGGGTGAGCTTTTTTATGGTGCTGGACGGGATTTATATCGATGCTCTTACTTAATACAAATATTTTAAATAATAAATTGCGTATATTGTTGAATTACAAAAACAATTATAGTTCAATGACAAAGTAAACCTACAGTGATCATTAAAAAATGTTAGTGTTTGAAAATTCAATATTAGATGATGTTTGCGAAAATTATTATATTTAAAAAAAAAACCAATATTTATAATATACCTTGTTACTGGATTACCTAACCCAAGTGGACAGTCGTAGCGCAGGGGTACAAAGCGCGACTGTAAAATCGACTGGTTGTGAGTTCGATCCCCACTCGAGATGACATATTTATTCAAATGTATATTTCCATTTCTTCCCTCTGGTAAATGGTGAATATCGTGTAACTCAATGTTGTACTTTGTCTTGTTCCCAGAGCGAAGTAATTAAATAAATGATTCTTTCGAGAACCTACAACCTTCGTCCCTACCACGATGATCTCATGTATTTTGTCTACTTAATTTCATAATGAAAATAAGTACAATAGGAACAAATTTCCTCATATGTTGATAAGAAACATAACGCAAATAGAGATCAATTTAATATACAATATAGAAATAATATATAACAAATATTATTTAATATCGAATATTGCAATCACTAAAAAGTTTCCCCGCGCATGCGTTTCACGTGTGTATGTTCTACGCATGACTGGACTCTGGAGACAGTCCCAGTGCGTCAGCATTGTATCAAAAATTCATATTAATTCATCAAGTTTTTTCGCAAAATATATATTTTATATAAATACTGCAAATATAATGTTGAGTAGAAACTGAACAAAATAATGTTTCTTTTATATCACTTTATGTATTATAAATTATAATATGTTTCAGAAAATTGATAAAAAAGAATATATACCTAATATTGTAATTTGCAATTTATTTACTTTTATATTTGTTCAAATTTTTTAAATTAAAAATTAATATTTTCAATAATTTATTTACGACTTAAATGTATCAAGGCGGTATTAGTTAAGCACGACATGAATATTTATATTTTCAATAAAGTAATATCAAAAATTTTCTCTTATAAATAAGGTACAAAATCTCAAAACTTTTATTATAATTGACATTTCTTATTGGACGTTGCCATTTTTGTAAAAACGTTTCGTTTACATCAGACAAATCATTCTTTAAATGCAAATAAGTATTGAAAAAAATATATCTTGAGTATTTAATATATGACATAAATATATTTAAATAATGATTTGAGTTTTCTTAGTTTTATCACAGTTTTTATTTTGTGTAAAATCAATAAGAGAATCAGTAAGTTTTTGACGATTGCACTCCTTTACACGTGTTATCAAAGTAATTTGAAAAGTTCCACATAAGCTGAGTGACGCTGACAACACCGTCAGAATACGTGGCCCGTAGGTTCTGTGTGGTAGATGTGTATTGTTTATATTGTTTATCATTGAATTTTGCTAGAATATATAGTAGAAGCCGTGAGTATTCAATATTTAATTACTAAAGTGTAATCTTACATTAAAATTATAAGTGACATTATTGTTGATCTAGGAAAATTTTATCATCAAAAATGGGACAGCAGCTGTCAAAGTAATGTTAAGGTGATTTCTCGGCAATTTATTTTGCTTTCCCAAGTGTATACTACTTGAGATTTAACAAATTATTTACCTTAGGGTACCACAATACCCTCACATTACAAATGTCTAATTCGAAATAGTGAGTTCATAGCTAAATAACTTATAATTTTTAAGAATAATTGTCAACTATCTTTAGCTTATAAATAAGATTTTAAATTTAAAACGAATTAAAGTTTATTTGAAAATACTCTTATAAAAGTTATACATCAAATTTAAAAATGTGTGTATTACTATCTATAAAAAAAGTCTTATTAAAAAATATTGTTTTGCTTAATAAAATGCTGACAGCAATATATTGGATATCTATCTGTCTTTAACCCTAGTAAAAAATTGAAATTAATATCAACATAAAATAATATATTATCTAACTATGCATTTAGATATATATATGTTTTTAAAATCGGCGACTCTTATTTGATAAAGTTAATTCTGAATTGTGTGATACAGTTATTATATAACGATTATTTTACTTATTAGTGTATCATTAGTTGCTATTAATTTGTTGAGCTAAGCACAATTAACTATTACATGATGTATAAATAAATTATATTTTTATTGATTGATACAGCAAATCTTATGCTTAAATAATATTTTTAAAAAGTTACTACAATAAAGTATGTTTTGATGTGTGTATGTATGTTTTGAGCCTTTTATTTTTTATAAGACTAAAATGTTTAAAGCTATTTAGCCAAATGATGATGATATTTATTGATCTCTGTAAATGTATATATATGTTTAAACAAATTTATGTTTTGTGCAATTGACTTTGTATTTATTTTTAATATATATGCTATTAAAAAGACATGTACCTGTAACAAATTTGTAGTGCATTTTTATGGCTTTAAAACCATTAACTGTTTTAAACAAGCACAAGCAAAACATTTATATAGGAACTTATTTACATTACTTTAATAACATAAGTTTATTCTCTTGAAGGTAATGCTTGGTAATTTCATATTAAAAAATTGCACATTTGATTTTGTAAAAGTGGCTACAAAATAAGTTTAATGAAAAAGCAAATTGTTCCAATATTCAATATTATATTATGTTTTTACTCTTAGTTAAATGGCAGTTACTTTATAATTATATGATTCCTTTTTTTCTTAGATATATTGGCTTCAATCAAGATGATGAACCCACAGTATCCACCCCCTGGCCAAAATAACAATGCACCAAGCAATCCACTGGGATTCCCTCCTCAAGATTATAATGGCATCCAAAATGCTAATATTTATAGCCAGATGCAACCGAATGGACCTCAGATGGATATGTCTGATAAGATGCAGAATCTTAATTTAAATGGGCCACAAGGTGGAAATATACCCTCGTCACAGTTACCACCTGGTCAGTTTCCAGCTTCTAATTTCCCACCAAGTTCCAATTATGGTGGACAGTTGCCTCCTGGCATGAAACCTCCATCCCAGCAAGGCAGACCCCTTGTGAGCAGTGCCCCTCAACAATTTACATCTATGAACCAAAACTTCTTACCTCCTTCATCAACTCCTGGACTTGTATCCCCACCACAAGGTTTTGCGCCCAATCAACAGTTCCAACCTCCTACATCTATTCAACAGACAATTCAAAAACCACTATCAAGTCAGCCACCTGGCCAAGGGCCTCCATCACAAGGTCCTCCCCCTACAAGATCTGGGCCTGATCAGCCTAAACCTAGTATGCCTCCACAAATGGTGCCTTCATCAGGGTTCCAAGGCCCTCCTGCAAACCAATCTAGTATGCAACCGCCTCAAATGAGGGGGCCTGATCCACCAGGCATGCAAGCTTTCCCTGGCAGGGGACCACAAGTGTCTGGTATGCCCCCACAACCTGGTCAAGGATCAGGTTTCCCTCCTCAATCTTTGTCGAGTCAGGGGCCTCCTAGTCAATCTGCACCTATGCCTAGTCAGCCTGGTTTACTACCGCAACCTGGAATGCCGTCACAACCTAAATTACCCCAGTCTAACCAACCTGGCATGCCACCTCAGCCCAGCAATATTGGACAATCTGGTCAACAGGGCCTGCCTCATCAACCAAATCTTAATCAACCTGGGCAACTTCCACAACCCGGCGTGACATCTGGTTTACGACCTCAAAGTGTACAAGCACAACCAGGTTTTAGTCAGTCAGGTTTTCCTCAGCAACCTCAACAACCTGGCTTGCCTCCACAACCTGGCATGCCACTTCAACCTGGTATGCCTCTACAGCCTGGCATGCATCTCCAACCTGGAATGCCTCCTCAATCTGGCATGCCATCTCAACATGGATTGCCATCACAACCGGGCATGCCACCACAACCGGGTATGCCTCCACAACCGAGTATGCCATCACATACGGGCATGCCACCACAACCAGGTGTGCCACCACAATTGGGCATGCCACCACAACCGGGCATGCCACCTCACCCTGGCATGCAATCCCAAGGACTACCACAGCAACCAGGTCTTCCTCCTCAGCCTGGAATGCAATCTCAAGGGCTTCCACCGCAACCTGGGCTCCCCCTGCAACCCGGAATGCCACATCAGCAATCGCAATTTAACAACCAATTCCCGTCTGTACCTGGATTACCACATATGCCGCCGCCATTGAGCCAACAACAAAGGCAATTCCAAGGACCTCCTGGAAACCAGCCAGCTTTCGGAGCGCCACCTGGACAGCCACCTAGTGCACAATATCCTGGTAAGTCAAATAATTATTGAACACAAAACAATCTAAAGAATGGAGTTTTCTTTTTCCCAAATAATATTAAGTGTGCTTTTGAACAAATGTCTTAGTGCTCAGAACATTTAGATGGTTTCTAATCGGAATGGATTTAAGTCCCACCATATTCTAATTTTTTAAACATTTTCTAATAATGTTTCCAAAAATCCAAGGTATGCCCCCACAACCTCAACAAATGGCGGCAGGTTACCAACAAGGGCCAGGTTACCCGCCATTCCCTGGACAGCAACCGAGTTACAACTCCCAATATCAGCAACAACCGCAACAAAAACGGCTTGATCCTGATCAGATGCCAAGTCCTGTAAGTGTTTTTTTGAACTAGTTAAAATAGTTAGCTTTTTTTTTAAAAACCTACCTGGTTATTACTAAGTTAGCCTATTAAAAATAAATTTATGCTATTTAGCTAAACATATTTTTTAAACAGATCCAAGTCATGGCCGATGACCAACAAAATCGGGGAGGAGTGTTTGTGACGAACGAAAAGGGATTGGTGCCGCCTTTAGTGTCTACTGACTTTGTTGTTGACGACAAAGGAAATGCTAGTGAGTATCCATTGGACAATTTTATTTTACCTTCACGCTGTATCCCACACACAGAAATAAAGCTGAAAGTAATATCAAATATTCAGGTCTACAGTCCTTAACATCATATAAAACATTAAGCTTCTATGTCAACGCAATCATTTGTATGCATCGTTTTTGCTCCATTGTGTGTGAAAAATTGCCACAATCACAAAAAAAACAAAACATGTCATAGTCACAACACTATTCTTGATGATATAGTGGAACAATTAACACAACCAACATAAGAGATAAGAGTGAAAATGATGTGTTTGCAAATCCAATTTAGAAGATGTGATATATATATATATATCTCTTATGTCTCTTTTGTTTTATTCATGACTAATAAATATTATCCTTTTTAAAAGTTTTTTTAGCTCCACTGTGGTGGTCACTCACACAAACACAATGGTCAGCTTATGCCTCGCAAACTTTATTTCTAGTTCATTTCATACAGAGCAAACTTAAGTTTGTACATTTTTATAAGTTTGTGCGAGTCTGACTCCCACTTAACTTTTTCTGGTTGCAGGTTTTAATTTTTTTATTTCAATGTCCTTTGACTAATGAATTTACATATTGGTAATTCTTTTCTTCAGGTCCCCGTTATATAAGGAGTTCTATGTACAGTGTTCCTGTAACTGCTGATCTACTAAAGCAAACTTCAATGCCATTCTGTTTAATTGTATGTATAAATTATGTATATAAATATTTTGATTTCATAATCATATAAAAATATTTGAACTGATTTGGATGATATCGATGAATACAAATTTTTCATTTATATTGGAAGAACTTATTTTTTAAAAACTGTATTTAAAAAAGAAGAGCACATGGAAGAAATTCGGAATCAGACAATTTGGGTCCCCACTTTCAAGGGAATCCTTAAGACATTGTGTTTTGAGTGGCAGAACTTCCTGTTTATCAGAGCAAAGAAATTAAAATATTAAATATTTTATTCTCTCGAGTGACAATCACCGACAACCGTAGTGTTTATGGTCGCACGCTTGTGCCCCTGTGTCTGACGGCCTTAACTTAATGTTTTAAAACAAAAATTTCAGATATCCCCAATGGCGGAAACAATAGGAAGTGAACAGGAACCCCCAGTTTTAGACTTCGCAGCTTTGACCGGGTCCCCCACAATGGGGCCGGTGCGGTGCAGTCGGTGCAAGGCGTATATGTGCCCCAACATGAGGTTTATAGATGGCGGCAGACATTTTAAATGTGCTTTCTGTAAAGCTACTACCGAGGGTGAGCTGGATTTTTTATTGTAATTCACCCAAACCACAAATATTTTTTTCTGGCTTCACGCTTTATATGCGTACGGCAGGGTAGGCAGAGGGAGCCTAGTGTCAAGACGTTCCGTTTCATGTGTCGCCCAACTTTCAAAATATTGCGTGTTGAGTGACGGCACTTAATGCCGCGCTTATTCTTGTTTACTATGTCGCGATTGGTCCTAATATTAATTATTATTAATTAATATTGGAAATTAGTATTTATAATATTCAAATATTTCCAGTCCCAATGGAGTACACGCAATACATAAATAGTATGCAGCAGTACGGCCGAGTGCCTGCAGAGATGGCCCTCGGTGCTTATGAAATAGTGGCTACTAAGGAATATTGTAGGGTGAGATATTTTGAATATTATTTCAATTTCGATCAAAACAAAAAAAAAACTGGAATATTATTTCATATAGAATAGGGTTTAGTTTTTAGGTACTGCAGTATTTGCAGTATTAAGGCATTTCATACTTTGTAATATTGGAGGTTAGGAGTTGGTGTTGTTTGGTTAGGAGTGTTTTATTTTCTATTTATATCCATATTCAATAATACAGTGTATATCAATCGAAAATAAATAATTAAAAACCTTCGACAGAATCCCTCTAAAAACAAACAACTAGAATACATCTGATAATGTTCATAATAGCTGAACATATTTTCTTGAATCATAGCTAAGAATTTTCTCAATTAAGTCATCAAAACAAAAAACTAAATTCAAATTAGTTCATCTGTTTGGGAGCTACAATGCCACAGACTAATGTACAGATACAGACATACAAACATCTTCAGATATGTTTGCGATTGATTTAGATAAACAAGTTTTTTTTTAAATAACATTAAATTAAAAAAAAAAATTATTTTTTCACTACATATATAATATTAACTAAAACATAGTCATTTGTAATGTTTCAGAACAATACACTACCAAATCCACCAGCGGTTGTGTTCATCATTGACGTTTCATACAACTCTATCAAGAATGGTCTTTTACAGACCATTTGTGACAATATTTTGGATATTTTGGAGGTAACTAATTATTGTATTTCTTCTTTTGATGAAATATTCTATACAAAACAGGAGAAAAAAAAATGTGACTACATTCTCCACTTTTAAGACAGTCTAATAAAGCTGAATATAAATAAAGTTAAATACATTATAAGAAAAATATTCATATATTTTCTGTCTGTATCATAGACATAATTGGTATTACGCTAACTTGTATATTTTTTTGTCCCAGGCAATGCCAAAAGATGAGAATGGCAAGAGTTATACGAGAGTGGGTTTCATTACTTACAGTACTACTGTACACTTTTATAACATTAAGGTAAGATATATTTATATTATATGAAACCTATTTGAGCACTTTCATTATTTTTCCTTTATTTTTTTCGTTTTCTGGAATGAAATTTAATACGATTTTCCTAAGGAGATAGTATATAATCAAGAGAAGCTTTGTATTTAAGTATTGTTACTGCATATAATATTCTAATAGTCTTGGATAGAATGAAAATTTGTGTAATAAGAATGAATAAAATATTTACAGAAATTGTTTTCTGTGTCATTTGTTGGTTCGACCCAACATCAATTATTATATATATAAATAAACTATTTCTTGTATACAGGGTACTCTCGCTCAACCCCAAATGTTATCAGTTGGTGACGTAGGAGACATGTTCGTACCGCTTTTAGAAGGTTTTCTAGAAAAACCAGAAGATTCGGGACAAGTACTGGAATCACTGTTACAACAGTTGCCCGTCATGTTTGAGAATAATAAAGAAACTGAAACTATATTGTTGCCTGCTGTACAGGTATTTTTATACGTTTATTTTTGTTTTTTTTTATTTGGTAGGGTAGCTAGAGATGGACATTCCCATTATGACACTTCCGTTACTCACTTTCCGCCCATTTCTGATGGCGTTGCGTGTTGAGCGGCGAAACTCAATTCCGAAAAAAGTAACGCTTTTTATCAGAGCGAGGAAGTGGAAATATTAAATATTTTATTTCTTCAAATGTGAATTGAATAGGCGCACAGTCGTTACAGACGCAATCTTGCACCATTGCGCTACAAATGGCCTTAGAAAATACTGTTTGTATTAAAAAATAAAGATAATTTTGTGGTGTGTTTTAAAGCAATATGCGCTTACTAACTTTAATATGTTGTTGAATCAAATAAAAAATCTGCTTCACGCTGAATGCTGTTAAGATACTCTGTTTCACACTTTCTGCCAGATTCTGAAGGCATTGCGTGTTGAGTGGCAACACTCAACACCGCGCTTTGCCTCGATACCAAAGCGAAGAAATTCAAATTCAAAATATT
>FAUB01071080.1:0-11474 GCA_900068805.1 Heliconius timareta timareta
GAGCAAAATAACACTTGTTGCTCAAACCGGTAGAAAGCGACAAACTGAGCGTAAAGGTATTTTGACAGAGACATATCCTTCTGTTTTCGTAGTGGATTTAGATCCAGATGAAAATTCATTTGAACGCGTATCTTACAGCTATTCAGATGTGTTGACACGCACAGTAGAAATTGAATTTGTAAGCGAAGCAGTCTAAGTAATAATACTATAAAGAAGTTAAGACAAGGGCCCAAAATCCTTGTCTTAGCTTCTTTTGTTATTAGTCACTTTCATTTATAAGAAGCTAAATTAACCTATTTTTTACTAGCATTTTCCATAAAAAACCATAACTTATTAATGAAAAATAACTAAATCCAAATAAAGGGCATATATACTTATTGTAGAACATATGATAAAATTTAAAAGATTGTGGAATCTTTTAGTAGTAAACATAGATAGGTGAAAAAAATGGATATTATAGAAAAAGCCCCAGCGAAAATCAATCTTGGGTTAGATGCTCTTTATAAAAGGCAAGATAGCTACCACGAATTAGAAATGATCATGGCAAGTGTTGATTTAGCTGATCGACTTTCTTTTGAAACAATAAATGAGAATAAAATCATTATTGATACAGATAATTCTTTTTTACCATTAGATAGAAGGAATCATGTTTATCAAGCAGCAGAATTATTGAAAAAAACATATCATCAATCACAGGGAATAAAGATTCATATTGAAAAAAGAATTCCTGTAGCTGCAGGTTTAGCTGGCGGTAGCAGTGATTGTGCTGCGACCTTACGTGGACTTAACCGCCTATGGGAACTAAATCTTTCTAATGACAGATTAGCTGAATTAGGTTGTCAGATTGGTTCGGATGTTCCTTATTGTATTAACGGTGGAACTGCCTTTGTGACTGGACGCGGTGAAAAAATTGAAATGCTGCCAGACATGCCACAATGTTGGGTTGTATTAGTAAAACCAAGAATGAGTGTTTCGACGAGTTCGATTTTTGGGAGTCTATCCTTTAATAGTATTGATCATCCAGATATTAAGGGTCTTAGGCAGGCGATAGAGCTTAATGACTATGCGAGGATGACGCAAAAAATAGGAAATGCTCTAGAAAGCGTGACAATTAAGCGCCATCCAGTTATTCAACAGATTAAAGATCGAATGATAAAATATGGTGCTGATACTGCTCTGATGAGTGGTAGTGGGCCAACCGTTTTTGCTCTTTGTTCGAAAAAAACCAGAGCACAGCGTATTTATAATGGCTTAAAAGGATTCTGTGACGAAGTTTATCTTGTACGAACGTTAAAAGGATGACTTGATTTTTTAGGAAGTTTGAGCCAGAGGTGTTTAACTCCAAGAAATAAGCAACAAATCACGAAAATGACAAGAAGCACGAAAGGTTTCCATTCGCTGTTGAATGATTCCTCTCGGGTGTTTTGCAAATTTTTGTGATTTGTTGCTTATTTTCTTAAGAATTGTTTCTGCTTCTACCGTTTATTTAAAGGTTACATAAAATTGAGTAATTGGATGAATCTTCCTTTAGTGCACTTTTTGAAATGAATAATGGATTTAAAATTACTGATATTCTGATTGTTAAATACCATTTATTTGCTTTTAAAGGGGAGAACAGACGTACTTTTACTTTTAGTTCATCCACTTTTTTAAACCTTAATTTTAAATGTACTATTTTTATTCCTCTCGTGCTGCGCTCTTGAGGGGTTCGTTCATGTAGTTTTTTCTTGACGGAATGGCTATCATCTGCTAAATTAGTCATTGTTGATAAATCGTAAATATTACGTTTTATATAGATTAAATCGGAATGAGGCATATTATGAAAAAGAATAGTTTAAACTGGCGTGTAGGATTACTAGCGATTTTAGCCGTTTTTTTACTGGCTGCATGTGGACAAACGAAAGAAGAAGCCAAAAAAACTGATGATAAAATAAAAATTGTGACGACGTTTTATCCAATGTATGACTTTACTAAAAATGTTGTAGGCGATCTTGGGGATGTTGAACTGTTGATTCCTGCTGGAACAGAACCTCATGACTATGAGCCAAGTGCCAAAGATATTGCTAAGATAACCGATAGTGATGTGTTTGTCTATAATAGTTTAGAGTTAGAAACTTGGGTAAAAGATGTTTTAGAGAATGTTAATCAGAAAAAAGTAACCGTTGTTGATGCAAGTCAAAATATTTCTTTAATGGAAGGTACAGCACATGAGGATGAAGACGAAGAAGAACATGAAGGAAATGATCACGAGTTAGATCCTCATGTTTGGTTGGATCCAGTTTTGGCGAAAAAAGAAGTAGAAACAATCCGTGATGCGTTAATCAAAAGTTATCCTGAATACAAAGCGACATTTGAAAAAAATGCTACTGCTTATTTAGATAAATTGACTGAACTAGATCAAGAATACCAAGCTGCTTTTAAAGAGGCTAAAAATAAGACCTTTGTTACACAACATGCAGCTTTTGGTTATTTGGCCAAGCAATATGGCTTAAAACAAGAACCAATCGCTGGTATTTCACCGGATCAAGAGCCATCACCAAGTCGTTTAGCTGAATTGAAAAAATATATTGAAGCCAATAATATTTCTGTCATCTATTTTGAAACAACGGCATCTTCAAAAGTAGCTAAAACGTTAGCGAAAGAAACAGGGGTTGAGTTAGCCGTATTGAATCCGCTGGAAAGTCTAACACAAAAAGAACAATTTGGAAGCATTGAAAAAAAGTATTAATTGATTAGGTTTAAGGCGATTGAGCTAAATTTAGCACCTATATACTGAAAAGTAGTGGTTGTCTGCAGTTGAGACATTATTTTTTCCTTTCTCCAATTTATTTAAACAAAGGAGTAATCTTATGCACTATATAGACGTTAAAGACTTAACATTCTATTATGATGATGAACCAGTTTTACAAGATGTATCGTACCATGTAGATCCAGGCGAATTTGTGATTTTAACAGGCGAAAACGGCGCTGCAAAATCAACATTGATTAAAAGTACGCTAGGACTATTAAAGCCTACGAACGGTACGATTACGATCGCTAAAAAAAATATTGAAGGAAAGAAAATTAGTATCGGTTATATTCCGCAACAGGTGGCTTCTTTCAATGCTGGATTCCCAAGTACTGTGATTGAACTTGTTCGATCTGGACGTTTTCCACGTAATCGTTGGTTCAAGCCCTTAACAAAACGAGATCACCAACATGTTGAAAAAGCCTTAAAAGCAGTTGGAATGTGGGATATGCGAAACAAACGAATAGGAGAATTATCTGGTGGACAAAAGCAACGCATTAGTTTAGCTCGTATTTTTGCTACAGATCCCGATTTATTTATTTTGGATGAACCAACGACTGGCATGGATGAAACTTCTAGAAACGAGTTCTATCGCCTTTTAAAGCATAATGCGTGTGACCATGGAAAAGCGATTTTAATGATCACTCACGACCATGAAGATATTAAAGCATATGCGGATCGTCAAATTCGTTTAGTAAGAAAGGAGGACTCACAATGGAGATGCTTTCATATGAGTTCATGAGAAAAGCTTTTTTGGCAGCGGGCTTCATCTCAGTGATAGCACCAATCTTGGGTGTTTTTCTAGTGATTCGAAGACAATCATTAATGGCAGATACTCTATCACATGTTTCTTTGGCAGGAGTTGCACTAGGATTTTTTCTAAATTTGAATCCTGATTTGATGACACTAGTAGTCGTAATTATTGCAGCAGTGATTTTAGAATATTTGCGGACAATTTATCGGACCTATTCAGAAATATCTATCGCTATTTTGATGTCTGGTGGTTTGGCTTTAGCCTTAGTTTTAATGAACTTAAGCGGTGGGAATTCTGCAGCAAGTATCCAGTCGTATTTGTTTGGTTCAATTGTTACTATTACTTGGAATCAAGTTATTATTTTGGCCATCCTTTTAGTGGTATTGGTTACATTATTCTGCTTATTCAAAAGACCGATGTATGTCTTGACGTTTGATGAGGATACTGCTCATGTTGATGGATTGCCAGTTTATTTGATGTCGATGTTGTTCAATGTGATTACAGGAGTAGCCATTGCGGTGATGATTCCAATTGCCGGGGCCTTATTGATTTCTGCTATCATGGTTTTACCCGCGGCTATTGGTATGCGGATTGGTAAAGGCTTTAATACCGTTATTATTATTAGTGTGATTATGGGCTTTATTGGTATGCTGACTGGTTTGACGAGTTCTTATTACTTAGAAACACCGCCAAGTGCGAGTATCACCTTAATCTTTATCGCTCTTTTCTTGATGGTTAATATTATTCGACGGATTGTTCTAATAGTACAAAGAAAAAAGAAAATGCAAAATCAAGCTAGTAAAATAGCCAAGTAAAAAAGGTACGTATTTGTTTGAACTATTTACCAAAAAAGACTCTAAGAAGAAAGCGAAAATTTTTTCGTATTTCTTCTTTTTTTATCCTAAAATGCGAACTATTTCCGTGTTTTTTAAAATAATAGTCGATTTTTTAGGGATAAACCCTTATAATAAGAATCTATAGATTGGACAACTCTTGTTGTTTAACAAAATCAACGTGATAGAAAGACAAGTTGACAGAAAACCAGTAGAGGAGAAAATGAGTTGAAAATTCGGAGAAGTGAACGATTAATCGATATGACACAATATTTATTGGATCATCCCCATACATTGATATCCTTAACTTATTTTGCGGAGCAATATAAATCTGCAAAATCATCGATCAGTGAGGATTTAGCTATTATCAAAAGAACATTTAAGGAACGAGGGACTGGTTTATTAGAAACAATTCCTGGTGCTGCTGGAGGGGTTCAGTTCATTCCTGAAATTCCATTAGAAGAATCTAAAAAGATCGTTTTGGAATTATGTGATCGTTTATCAGAACAAGATCGTCTGTTACCTGGAGGCTATGTTTATCTCTCTGATTTACTGGGACAACCAGAATTATTACGTCCTGTTGGTCGAATTATTGCATCAAAATATCTAGATCAAGACATCGATGCGGTAATGACGGTTGCTACAAAGGGAGTTCCGATTGCGCAAGCTGTTTCTTACTATCTAAATGTTCCATTTGTTATCGTAAGAAGAGATTCAAAAATTACAGAAGGCTCAACTGTCAGCGTCAATTATGTTTCAGGTTCCTCTGAACGAATCGAAAAAATGGAATTATCTAAGCGTAGTTTGAAACGCGGTTCAAGAGTTTTGGTCGTCGATGATTTCATGAAAGGTGGCGGTACCGTTAACGGAATGAAGAGTTTGATCGAAGAATTTGAAGCGGAACTTGTTGGCATCACGGTTTTTGCGGAATCGAAGTTTAATGGCAATCGAGCAATTGAAGACTATACTTCACTACTTTATGTGAAAGATGTGGATACAAGTACGAAAACAATAAATGTGGTTCCTGGCAACTATTTTGATGAATAATTTAAATACAAAATACAAAATACTCAATACTAAAAAGTTAATTTTATTTTTTGGCGTTGAGTCTTTTTTGTATTAAAAATTTTTTATTTAAATAAATACTTTTCTAAATTTTATTCATTTGGTAAAAAAATAATTGGTCTAGTTTTAACAGAAGAAAATAAATGGTTATTAAAGATAGAATTGATAAAAAAATAAGTTGTTCCAGCTATAATTTTTTCCTAGAAAGCAATGTAAATAGAATGAATCCAAAATTGGTCTATAGAAAAAAGTGATTGGTTTGGTTGAAAAACGATAGCTAGTAAGCTAAACTAAACTGTAGCATAAAGAATACATAACTCATTAAATCAAGTAAATTTTAGGAGTGGAAAAGTTGGAAAATAAATATGTCATTATTTTAGCAGCCGGTAAAGGAACACGGATGAAATCAAAACTGTATAAAGTTCTTCATCCTGTAGCAGGTAAACCGATGGTTGAACATATCATAGATCAAGTTGAAAAGACAAACCCCAGTGAGATCGTTACAATCGTAGGTCATGGTGCTGAAGCGATAAAGAGTCATTTGGGAGATAGAAGTAATTATGCTTTGCAAGCAGAACAATTAGGGACAGGGCATGCTGTGATGCAGGCGCAAGACCTTTTAGAAGGAAAGAAAGGGACAACTTTAGTCATTACAGGAGATACACCTCTTTTAACGGATGAAACACTAACGAATTTATTTGACTATCATCAAGGAAAAAACGCAAGTGCGACGATTTTGACTGCTCATGCCGAGGATCCTACTGGCTATGGACGGATTATTCGTGATCATGTGGGAATTGTTGAAAAAATTGTGGAGCAAAAAGATGCATCGCAACAAGAAGCGTTAGTACAAGAAATAAACACAGGAACTTTTTGTTTTGATAATGAGGCGCTCTTTAGTGCGTTAGCTAAAATTGATACAAATAATGCGCAAGGTGAATACTACTTAACAGATATTATCGAAATTCTTAAAAAAGAAGGAAAAACCGTTGCGGCTTACCAAATGGCAAACTTTGATGAAGCAATGGGAATTAATGATCGCGTAGCGCTAGCTGAAGCAAACAAAATCATGCATCGCCGCCTAAATAGAATGCATATGATGAACGGTGTAACATTTGTTGACCCAGAGGCAACTTATATTGATGAAGGTGTCTTGATCGGTTCAGATACGGTTGTTGAGGCTGGTGTGGTCATAAAAGGAAAAACTATAATTGGTGAAAATTGTTTTATTGGAGCAAATTCAGAGATTGTTGATAGCACGATTGAAGAGAATGTAACAGTCACACAATCAGTGATTGAGCAAAGTATCGTTCGTAAGGATGCCGATGTAGGGCCATTTGCTCACTTGCGCCCAGCAGCCGATATTGGTGAACGTGTGCATATCGGGAATTTTGTAGAAGTCAAAAATGCAACAATTAATGAAGATACAAAAGTGGGTCACTTGACGTATGTTGGTGACGCTGAATTAGGGAAAGATATTAATATTGGCTGTGGGGTGGTTTTTGTAAACTACGATGGCAAACAAAAACATCGTACAACTGTTGGAAATCATGCGTTTATCGGCTCTTCTTCTAATTTGATTGCACCTGTGAACATTGGTGCGAATACGGTGATTGCTGCAGGATCTACGATTACAAAAGATGTAGCCGAAAATGACTTAGCAATTGCTCGAGCAAGACAAGAAATTAAAACAGGTTATGCAAAAAAAATGCCTTATAATGGATAAATATAAATAAATTTGTTTAAAATTAAGTGTTATTAAAGAGTCTTGGTTAAAATTTTTTTGTTCCAAATATATGGATAAAGTGTTAAGTAAACATAAACAAAATTATAACAAGTAGCCCACGTATCAATCGATACGTGGGCTCTTTTAAAGAATAGGGTTCCTAGTTATTTCAAAAAAATTGCTCTATTTTTGTTATAAAGTTTACCAAGTAGTATTATTTACATCGAGCAATCAACATTGAGGGCTAATCTTAGATAATTGGTTACGGAAAAAATGGAATTTACGAGTTTCATATTTGTTTTTGAAAGCAACTCAAAAACCCAAAAGATTCTGGTAACAGATAGAGTGCATCTATAGGGAAGTTTTTGCATCAGAACTATCGTAATTATTTAGCTACAGAAACAATTTAATCACGACCCTTATAAGTTACAGAACTTCTATTGTAATTTAAAATAAACTATAGGATAATTTTTAATAGTATATAAATTATCGGAGGGAATTTATGAAAAAAATCACTTTAATTCTTTTACTCTTTCTATTTCTATTTAGCAGTGGGTGTTCTTCTAAAAAAGTAGATTCGGAAAAGCCGACTAGTAATGAGAATAGTCAATCTGAAATTACTAAACGTACTAAAGAAACAACAGCGTTTAGTTCTGTGGATACAAAAATAAAAAATTTTGAAGAAAGCAATAAGCTAGCTGAAATTATTGATTTAAATGAATTGTCTGTTAACGTAGTGACAGATGACTCTAATAAAAGAGTTATTCTTTTTACTAGAGACAGTCAAAAAATGTATAAAAGTATTTTTATTAAATCTACACAATTTCTTAAAATCATAAATCTTCAACAAAATGAAGTAGAGATTTTTTCTGATAGCATATAATTTAATGTTAGAAAGTTTGGGTAACACGAATAATAGTGCTTTAATTCTTAAGCTACCGCTGCTCTAATTACAATAGGCAGCCCATCGGTGTGACGACGAGACAAAAATTAGGCACTTAAAACTACACAAAAGTTGAAGACTACGAGATTATCAGTTTGCTACATTCATTAAAATTGATGTTAATACAGTGATAGCAACAGGTTATACAAGCACAAAATATTTAGCCAAATATAACATAGCGATTGCTAAAACAAGTCAAGAAAATAAAGAAAGATAAGCAAAAAAATAGCTTATAAATGAGTAAATACAAACAAACTGGATAGAGAGAACGCAAATAACTTATAGGCAAATAGGCTATAATTCATAAAAAAGAAATAGCATTAAATAGAATCTCGTTATTATCAAAACAAAGGGTTCTATTAGTATGCTTTTTATCTTTTTATGAGTTGTAGCTTATTATATTAGATTCAGAGAAAAAATTATCAACTTTACTTCATTGATTTTCCTCGATATATCTCAAAATAATAAAAGTCAATATCATACAATCATATAACTTTAATTTAGTTTATACTGATAAAATCTATCCAGTAAAGATAGAAAAAATGGTAGATGTTATTGGGTTATTTTTTAGGAGGAGTGAAAATGTATGAACATTTGAAAGAGATTCTTTATGATGATGATTTGAGCGTAGAAGCGTATCAATTTGATGGCGTAGTTCAAACGTTTCCTAATCATTTCCATGATTATTATGTGGTGGGCTTGATGGAAACAGGCAAACGAAAATTAATTGTTAACCAACAACGGTATCACATCGGGCCAGGAGACCTAATGACTTTTAATCCAAGGGATAGTCATACTTGTGAGCAGGTCGAAGGTGTTTTGCGTTATCTTTGCTTAAATATAAAGCAGGAAATCATGCAGAATATAGCTAATGAAGTGTTTGGCTGCAATGAAGTACCTCTATTTGTTTCACCAGTACAATTTGATGAAAACATTGCAGAAGATTTTCGCAGATTACATCATAGTATTATGGAAAATGATCCTAGTATTGAAAAAGAGGAGAAATTTTTATTATTTATGAAGCAACTTTTTGTGAATTACGCTTCTTTTAAAAATCAGTACCATGAGGTTAGCGTTCGAAACGAAATTAGAATGGTTTGTGATTTTTTAAATCATCATTATGACGAAACAATTACGCTAGACGTATTGAGCCATCTAGTTAAACTAAATAAATATAGTTTAGTTCGTTTATTTACTCGTCAAATGGGGATATCACCCTATCGGTATTTAGAAACGATTCGCATTGGGGAAGCAAAGAAGTTATTAGAACAAGGAAAAACACTTGTACAAGTTGCGCAACTAACGGGTTTTTCGGATCAAAGCCATTTCTCTAAATACTTTAGTCGCTTTATTGGTCTTTCTCCAGGACAGTATCAAGCTATTTTTAAGGAGGACAAGAAAGTATGAAGCAAAAAAAGACCACAACGATTGGGCATATCTTTGCACTGATGACTATCTTAACATGGGGTACGACCTTTGTTTCTACTAAGATACTTCTTCAGACATTTACACCTATTGAGATCCTGTTTACTCGCTTTGTGATTGGTTTTATCTTATTAATTATGCTCTATCCTCGTCAATTAAAGCTTGTTGATCGACAAGAAGAATGGCTGTTTATAGCTGCAGGAGTTAGTGGTATTGCCTGTTATTACTTATTAGAAAATATTGCGCTCACATTAACAACAGCTAGCAATGTAGGTATTATTATTACTATCGCTCCTTTTTTCACAGCTTTATTTTCTACGCTATTTTTAAAAAATGAAAAACCTCAAAAACAATTTTTTATTGGTTTTATAGTTGCTCTGATAGGTTTGGCTTTGATTAGTTATAAGGGAAATCAAAATCTTATGGTCAATCCTTTGGGAGATGTATTGGCGTTGGTTGCTTCATTGATGTGGGCAATTTATGCAATTTTGACTAGAAAAATTAGTGATTTAGGCTACAATACTATTCAGACAACCCGGCGGACGTTTTTTTATGGATTGCTTGTTATGGTGCCATTACTATTTATTTTAGATTTTAATGTTGAATTGAAGCAATTTACTAGCTGGATTACAGTCGCAAATATCTTATTTTTAGGTTTGGGTGCATCAGCCCTTTGTTTTGTTACTTGGAGTAGTTCAGTTCGGATTTTAGGAGCTGTAAAAACGAGTGTCTATATTTATTTAGTACCTGTGGTTACGTTATTGACCTCTGTTATTATTTTGAAAGAGCCTTTAACAATGAAACTGATAATTGGTGTAATTCTAACGTTAGTAGGCTTATGGATATCTGAAAGAAGAGAGGGAATAAAATCATTAATTATAAAAAATAGATAGTTATTTTTTATAATTAATGAAAAAAATTAGTATCTTCTAAAAAAGATGGCCGTTGTTTTTTTTTCTGGACAAGCACTTTTATTAAAAAACGTTATTATTTTTTAGTAATCGTTCGAAACCTCTTGATTTATTTTTGAAAAGTGACTACTATTTATAAAGGAAGCTATTGTTCAGTAAAAGAAAGTGGAGGTCCTCATGTCAAAACATTATTTTGATCCAAGATTGAAAATCTTTTCTCTTAATTCCAATCGTCCCTTAGCAGAAAAAATTGCTGCTGCGGTGGGAGTAGAGTTAGGAAAGTGCTCTGTAAATCAGTTTAGCGATGGTGAGATTCAAGTAAATATTGAAGAAAGTATTCGTGGCTCACATGTCTATGTCATACAGTCAACTAGCAGCCCTGTAAATGACAATTTGATGGAACTATTGATTATGATAGATGCTTTAAAACGTGCTAGTGCAAAAACGATAAATGTCGTAATGCCTTACTATGGTTATGCTCGTCAAGACCGTAAAGCACGCGCGCGCGAACCAATTACTGCTAAATTGGTAGCAAATATGATAGAAAAAGCTGGAGCTACTAGAATGTTGACTTTAGATTTACATGCGGTACAAATTCAAGGATTTTTCGATATTCCTGTGGATCACTTGATGGGTGCACCTCTGATTGCTGATTATTTCATCGAACACGGGATCAAAGGCGATGATGTAGTCGTAGTATCACCTGATCACGGTGGTGTGACACGTGCACGTAAACTTGCTGAACATTTGAAAGCACCGATTGCAATCATCGACAAACGTCGTCCAAAAGCAAATGTAGCAGAAGTAATGAATATTATCGGACATGTTGAAGGAAAAACGTGTGTCTTGATTGATGATATGATTGATACGGCTGGAACAATTTCTTTAGCAGCTAATGCATTAAAAGAAGCGGGAGCAAAAGAAGTCTATGCTTCTTGTACACACCCTGTTTTATCTGGGCCTGCACTACAACGTATTGAAGATTCTGCAATTAAACAGCTAGTGGTGACAGATTCTATCTATCTATCA
>FAUB01071325.1:0-11824 GCA_900068805.1 Heliconius timareta timareta
TATTAATTTGTTTATTGTCAGTTATAATTTATGGAATGTGTATATTTCATATCATTTGTTTTTATTTATTCTTAAAATTAACAAAACATGATTTGTTGATTTTTTTTTAATATTAGGATTTGTCATCTATGTAAGTAATATTAATAATTTTCTTTTTTCTTAGGAAATAATACACGAAAAAGGAAAAACTGCCTCAATTGTGAAGATATGAGTGATGGCCGAGAATGGCCCTATGTTAATTACCTTTTATTTTATTTGTTATTTGTTTGTTCACACCGCTCCATGTCTCGTGTTCAAATCAGTCTGAATGTTTTGTATGTATGTAGATTGTACCTTTAATTCCAATTTTTTAATCCAAAATTGTAATTTAAATGATACCAACAAAACTAAAATAAATATAAGATTTTATTATTTGTCTGTTTCATTTGAGTGAGGTCCGATTCAAGGTAGTGGATTCAAATAATAAATATAACAATAGTTATTAACAAAAAAAATCTCGCGTAAACTGATTTACTATCTTACAAGCCTATATAAATAACATCACAAATCAAATATTAGTACATTATTTACAGAAATCTCCTACATATTTATTATTTATGTAGTTTTGTTGACTTGGTTTCCTTTTATTATCTATGAGTCCTGAGCAGCAACAACAGGTCCTCGTGGCAATACTGTAATTCTTTTAGTCTCTGGATGTTTTAAATCCTGAGATTTCATAATAACTTCTTGTTCCTTTTCCTCAGTATTAGCGGAACTCCAATATTTTTTATTGACTAGCATTAGTAACATGAGCGCCGGTAGGTGTATTAGAGAAAATCTGAAGAGCTTTCTAGAACTTTGACTGTCTGATTTCTTGTAAAATTCCCATGCTGAAACAAAATTAAAAGGGAATTATAAAAAGTGAAAAGAGTTCCGCCACTCAAGACGCAACGCCTCCAGATTTTGTTTTAATGGGAATGGAATAACTGCTGTTATGCACCCTGCTATGTGCAGAATAAAGTGTGTAGAATTTTAAAAAATATAGTTAAACAGCAAATTAGATATGTATGTAGGTTAATATGAGTGTTATTCTAAATGTCTTAACATAAATTTGGGGAAAATATAGTGGTGGCGTTTGCGCATACAATGCGATTCGAAAATTATGCGTAAATTGGGGAACAGTCTCTTACTAGGTTCATTTCAACTACCCTATATGTATAAAAAAATCTCACCTAAATACATAAAATAAAGATTAAGTGGTAGCGACTCCAGAGCGAACCACGTGTTGGTAACGTCGAGGTACGGGGCTGCGACGCATGTGGCTGTTATCACGCCGGTGTGACGTAGGGCGACACGTCGACAGAGAGCTGTGGAGAGCGCGGAAATTTATAATTTTAGGACTTTTAAGCTATCAATTTTGAGACCATTTCGTGGCGCAGGGCCACAAGTAAACGCGACAAGTTAAGGTTCGATTGCCAAGCGGGGGAACAAAATATTAAATATTTTTATTTCCTCGCACTGTTAACAAGGCCAAGCGCGACGTTAAGTTCCGTCACTCAACATGTATATCTACAGAGTTCGGCGCTAAGTAGGCTACGGAAGTGTTAACCTACCCTGCATTATGCAGGCCAAAATAAATATTTTACTACATTATTTAAAAATAAAAACAATATTAAAAGATTAAAAAAACATCTCTGAATTAAGAAAATAAAATTGCGTACTCTATATATGTAATATTTTTTATCATCCCACATACTTTCCATATAAATAAGAAATAAATTACAAATACCACAATAAGGAAAATTACAATATTTTACAAGGATTTTCCTCAACTTATATGTACTTAAATGTTTTGTCATATTGAAATATATTTCATTTTTTATTTAACCAACAACCGTCGCATTTACAGTGGCATGCTTATACTCCTTTATATCATATCTTCATCTTTACTTTAAATCATGTATACCAGAATGGTTGGAAGGGAGATTGTAGGAATTATATTTAAATTACATTCATCGCTTCACTCGCATTTATGATTGTACTTTGGCCCCAAAAAGCATAAACCTATCTTAATACTCGGTTCCTTATCCCTCACACCCACCTATAAAGGGGAATAGTTAAAAAAGTTAAGAAAAAAAAGTGTACAATACAAAAGTAAAATTAAAAAAAAACCACCAACCAGGATCAGTCACAGCCATCATTCTATAACCAGCTCTTGAATAATCAGGTCGTAGGTTCCAAGATAGAGCATTAAAATGGGGGAACTGCCACGAGTAGAGTAGCGCGCTGAGCACGAGCGCGCCCGCGTCGAGGCCTCCCGCGCACCCTGCCCACCCCATTAGAGGGGGAATGGCTCCGACTGCAAAAAATATATGTTTTTAAGCTTGTTTCAGCTTTTAAGCTTATTGTTACCATAACTATATTATTAGGCCAGTCGTAGCGCAGGGGCACAAAATGTGACTGTGAACGCGACAGTGTGTGGGTTTGATCCCCATTCAAAGAAATGAAATATTTATCCTTTTTCATTTATATTTCTTTGCTCTTGCGTCGAGGCAAAGCCCGGCGTGGAGTTCGGCCTCTCAACACGCAATGCATCCAGAATTCGGCGGAACATGGGGAATGGAGTGTCTTAGCAATAGGTTGCCTTTGCCTACCTTGTTGTGGTGTGAAGCTGATTTATTTGATTTTAAATCTACATTCAGTTAAAAAATAAAATATTTAGGGTAATTTTCGAGACATTGTGTGTTGAGTAGGACCACACTTTGTTTCCCACAGTTTAAATATTTACCAAGTGGGGTTGCACCCAAAACCACTAACATATAATATATTTACCAACTGATCCTAGCCAAGTGTTAGTAATCGATATTCTCTTTAAAGGAGTATAAATAGATGTATATAGAATAAGGTTGCCAGCACCCAATGCTGCGGTTAGTGGATTTACTCCAAAGTATAATACACTCAGTCCTGTTATACTAGTTGCTGTTGCAAACCCTATTGCATGTACCGGTCTGAAAAAATATTTATTATATAATATATGATGAATATTAACGAAATTTTATTTCATTTTTTACTTCACATTGTATCCCTCATTTAGCTGGGTAGTGTGGTAGTAGAAATTCTAGTTTTCAAGACATTCCATTCTTTAATTTCCATTCAAATAACCGACATTATGTGTTCAGTGGTGGTTCTTAGCAAAACAAATTGTCTTGCCAAAGTTTGCAAGTTAAAATAATCCTGCACCACAACGGCTAATGGCTACCTTTATATGTGAAAGTATGCTATTATATTTTCTTTAATATGACACAATTATTCTATCATACTCACTCTAACAAACCCTTAACAAGCACTCTATTCTTAGTCCTAGACATCTGAGCATCAAATGGTACTTCATGGTACTGGTTGATAGAATTAGCCGCAGAGCTTACAAGGCCTGTGCCTACTGCACATAAGGCAAAAGTTGTTAGGTCAAACGGAGCTGGGGCTAAAGCATAGCCTGCCATTGATGTCATTACTACTAAAGCTGTAAAAAATTCAAGTTAGCATTTAAAATAGTAAAAATAATAAAAACTGATTTTTTGTAGTCTTATATATCTTTTGCATTTATAAAGACAAGTTGAAAGAATATAAAACATTTCACATGAAAACACAATCATATAAAAAATTCTATATTTCCCAAATGCTTCATATGCAGCCACATATATGTATATATTGAGCTGTGTCAATATTCTAATAAACTTGTTAAAAAAAAATTTTTTATTGTTAGAACCTGAGAAGGGAGTTTCCACTCTGCTCAAGTTTATTATATTGTGTGTTAGGATGTGCTACCCGACAATACTTTTTTCTGCTGAAATAATTTCAATATAATATTTTTTTTATAATATTATTGAATTACAAAAAAAATATATCAAAGAAAGACATGGATTTACTTACATGTTAATCTAAACTTTGAAAGTAACATACAATAATTGACTAAATTATTCTTAATATCTTGTGTAGGTGTCTCTTTCCATACTCTAGTATCTTGTATTTCATTTTTGCTTTTCTTTTTTGTAGGTGTTGTACTTTGGCTTGTTGTAGTTAAGTTAGCTTTTAAACAACTTGTTGTTGATAGCCTTGCAAGATGCTGTATTGGTTTATAGTTCTGGAGATAATTCGAAAGTAATGTAAAATTTTAATCTTAGTTTATTTTATGAAATTACTGCTTTGTAAATATTAATATTCAACAAGCAAATTACATGATAAAATGCAAGAAAAATAATTAATTTGTAATACTTACATTTTTGAACAACATTGATTTAACAGACAAGTTAAAAGTCCCATGCTTAAGGCATAAAGCACAATGAACTACCTTGAGGTAGGACATATTAGGAATTAAAATATGGTAAGTTTTCTATGTCAACATCCTGAAAAATTTTATGTTTTTTATAAATTTATATACTATTTTTATTTAAAATAAGCAGTAAGTATCCAATACATTTATAATTTTGGTAAGTGAAATAAAGAATGATTTATATACATATATTTGGTATGTTATGTACATGTTTTTCGTGAATGAAGAATATGGTTAATTTTGTATTTAGTTACAATTAAGAAATAAAACTAACGTTCAACTGAAATCGTAGTAATCTTTACTTTTCATACTTCATCATAAATTAACTAAATGTTGTGTTATGTTTACGTCGTCTTTAAGCATCAGGCAACAAAGTGTCATTATTGATTAAGTAATGTTTGAAACATTAATTACAATTCCAATATATTCAGTAATTGGCAGTTTTGATATCGGAATCAAATCATAATATCAACATAGTATGTTTCCCTTTAAAAATAATATTTATGAAAAACTTTACTTACTTATGTAGTGTATGTTTTGAGTAGAATTTACTATAAGCATAAACAATACTTAGAGTCTAATAATATATAACAAAATTTTTCAAAACAATTTTTCTATAGGTTATACGAGTACAACACTGACATAACCGTGAAGGACATTTCCTCTTATGGTGTTACGTCATTTCTCTTGTGATAATAGTTCGGGAATATGTATTAAAGATAAGAATATTGTGACGGTAAATAGCTTATTCTGATAAATGCATTTAGAACAGGTTTAAATAATAAGTTAAAATTAAAAATAGTAAAAATAAATTTCAATTTGTAAATTATTAATAACGCTGACACCGGCGCGCAAGAAAAAGCATGACTCATTGTCACGTTCCGCCTGAGCCGAGAGTGCAAGTGAGAGCCTGGTACAAACGACAAAGAGGCAGGATCGGCCTAAGCGTTCGTCTCACGATCCATCTATCTATTTAATGTTACTTGTAATTAAATAGCATAATTATAGTTACTTGAAAATAATCTTCCCAATTTAAGTAAAAAAATATTTACTTAATCGAAAATATTTTTTTTTCAATTAATCCTTCTTTGTATTATACAAAACAACGATAATAATTCAATTCAATTCATAAAAATACACAATTTTTCTTTTTATGACGTTTTCACATAAAATTATCGTACCGTATACCGATCTTAGATAACCAGTTTATTATTTTTTGGTATAAGTTCCGTTTCTGGCAATACTAAGCATTGACATTTTAGCAAATCAATACTTGCTACTTGGAATTCCTTGCATAGTACACAGTGCACACATAATGTATCTTTCCACTTCTGGGATAATTTATGTTCTGATTGTGCGGTATAATCATTAAAATGTACAATCAATATTTAGCTATTCAATCGCTGAGTATTTTCGTATGTATGTATCGGATTTTTAATAATAAGGAAAGGCCATATTTTGGCTAAGTTTTTAAAATATATGATAATAAATTTAATTAATTAAAAGGAAATCACTGGGAAATTTTAATTATTAATATAGCAACTCATTTTTTTTGTTTTTATTTTGATTTCGATCGAGATTCGAACGCGGAAGTGGTTGGTTTTTCTTTTTCGTTGTTGACGCTCGCATTGCGAAACATGGTCTATTGTTCTTTTAGAAATTTGTAAAATGTCCAAATTATAGTGAATGTGACATCAACCCTTACATACGAGAAGCATAGCTAAGATATGGCCGCGAGAGGAGAAAAAACTAATGGAAATGGCGAGGAGCAGATCGTCGAGGTAAATCGATTTGCCCTACTTTCTGTTGACAGTTAAACTTGACCTAAGTACTATGACTATCGATGGTTTACAGACATTGGCCGAGGTGTTCCGATGCTTCATCTGTATGGAGAAGCTCGTGGACGCCCACCTGTGTCCTCACTGCTCCAAACTCTGCTGCTATAGCTGCGTGCGACGATGGCTTACGGAGCAAAGATCTCAGTGTCCGCATTGTCGTGCAGCTCTGCACCTCCATGAGTTGGTGAACTGTCGCTGGGTCGAAGAAGTGACACAACAAATAGAAACAATGCAGCAGACTAATTCTGTTCAAAGAGAAAACTTTCGGGACGGGTGAATTAAAAAATTAAACAAAGCTAATAAATAAATTCAAATAAGATTTAACAACACAAAACAAAAACAATTTCAAATAAGATTCTTATTAATATATTTTTTTGCCTTTTAACATGAATGGTGAAACATTTTTTTTGTTAAATACTATCTTGTTAATTATTGTGATATGCAGCTTTCCTGCTGCTTTTACGTTTTCCTGCATGTCAGGATAGACAGAGAGAACCTAGTGCAAAGGCAAGCTCTCTAAGCTTTACCATATGAAATTCATGGTGAGTGGCAAATTTAATGCTGCATTCTGCAAATAGGACTGATCCTACAACTATTTTGTTTACCACCAGATATTCCTCAAGTGATAGATAGGCCTCAAGTAAATATTAATATTTTCATTATAAATTTTTACTTCCAATTAAACAAGATACACAAACTTATAAATGAAAAAAAATTAAAAAAAAAGTTTATTAATCTAATTTATTTTTTAATCAGATGTTCCACTCATCATGAAAGATTGACTGTGTACTGCTGGACATGTCGCCGCTGTATATGCCATCAGTGCGCACTTTGGGGCGGCACACACTCAGGCCATACATTCAAACCTTTGGAGGAAGTGTATGAACAACATGCCACTCAGATAAAGGATGAATTGTCTCAGTTGAGAAGAAGATTGATGGAACTAATAAGCTTAGTGCAGGATGTGGTATGTTATATTTTTTGTAAGAGACAGATTTATTTTGTTTAATTTATTTGCCATGCCAATAATATAATAAATTATATGTGGCAATTTGTATATTGAAATATTTTTAAAATGAGTACCAATTACAGACAATGCACAGCATTTATAAAATATTGCAGATAGATGACAATTTAAAGAATACAAGATATTTTAAATTACAACGATAATAGTAAAATTAGAGTAAAATTAATAAAGTGTAAGGGGTATAATAAATAAAAAATTATAATTGTCCTTTAAGACTATCTATTCCTGATTTTCCTCCATTTCAAATTGGGTGATAAAGCTTCCAGCTTTGCTTTTTCCAACTAGATTTTCAATCCATAATTAGACACTTCCCAAGTGTCACAAAAAACTGCTTTATAAATCAACAACTCTAATAAAATATCTTAGCTTTGTTTATTATTAAATGATAGAAAATATTGGTAGGTATAAAGGAAGAATTCTTAACATGATTCATGTAAAGTTTAAACATAATCTATGAGTAACATTAAAAATATGTAAAGTAAACCTTAAGAGGTTTATGGATATAATGTTTGTAAAATATTTTAATACAATACTTATATCCTTTATTAAATGATTTCCTTGATATAAATATTTATACCTTTTATGTATGAAGAATCAACAGCAAAAATATATCAGGAAGAATATATTTCTATAAAAATACAGATAGATTTTATTTATGAAAACTCAATTTTAAATTATTAACAAGGGATGTTTATCTTGAAAATATTATCATTTTTCATACGGCTATAAGCCAAAGCACATTTCAAGTGATGCCTGACCTAGATATCAGCTTTTACAATAGGCCTATTTTTATAGTGCTAGAATTAAGTCCCTCTATCTGAACTCAATGTCTCAAAAATTGGACAGAAAAAGGAAACAGAGTATCTTAATACTAGGTTCCTTGTGCCTGCCCACCTATACGATGTGTTATGGAGTAAAAAATTGTGAAAATACTTTTTACTGTATTAAATTTTCCCTCATCCCCAAGACTTTTGTCAGATTCTGAAATATAGCTAAAAATAATGTTAAATTGGGGGAAAATAGAAAGTTGTTACTTAATGTTCTCTGATAACTTAAGTAACTTGTGCTTACTTAGACACTTTCTTATTGGATTTGACCAACCATTGTTTTCTAAGTTAGTTTGTGATTTGATTTTATACTTTATGTGAGATAATTAAAACTATGTAAACTTTAAAAAATTAAGTAAATTATTTTATGATAGTTTATTATGAGGCCGTTGTGGTCCAGCAACACAACGGCCGACTATAGACGCGACGTTTGTGGGTTTGATTTCCACTCGAAAGCATCTGATGTTTTCATTTCCTTACTTCGTCTCAATAACTCAACATGAAATATCTCAAAATTTGTGCGGAAAGCGGGCACCGGAATATCTTAACACTGTGTTCCTCCTATTTACCCCGCTATAAACAGGTTAAAGATTTTATAAGTATGGATATTAATAGATTAAATTAATCAACAGGAACGTAATGTCGAATCCGTTCGCGCTGCAAAGGACGAGCGTGTTCGTGAGATTCGTAACGCAGTGGAGCTGATGATCTCAAGGCTCGATTCTGCATTGAAAGCCAAATTACTCACTTTGATGGGGCAAAAAAATAGCCTTACCCAAGAGACTGAGCAGTTAGAACATTTGTTACAGGAAATTGAACTTCAGCTACACTCTAGTACTAGGTATTTATATATTTTTTGGCAATGTGACAGACAACCACATTTTGTATAATCAACTTGGAACATTTTATCTAGTGCAATGGTTTCCAACCAGTGGTCCATGGATCACCAGTAGTCCGCAGCAGCCAAAATACGATTAGCGTGTTTTATTAGTTCGTATATTTTAAATTTAGCAGACAGAGACCCATTGACCGGCGTATAGTGAGTGAGAGAAGCATGGGTGGTCGATCAGACGCGACGGCTTGGTGAAGCCAAACATATATTATGTTGAAGTTAAATCTATTCAAATACATTTGTTCACTGATTTTGTTATATTTTCTCAGAAATCATATTAATACAAAATTACAGTAATTTTTTTTTTTTTGTTATGTAAGTTCCTATTATCAAATGCACAGTAGGAACTAAGTTTTACATTGATTATTACAGTTTATTTTTATTATACATACATAGTAGTCCCTGCTTATAAGAATGATATAAAAAGATCCATGATAAGAAAAAGATTGGGAATCCTGTTCTAGTGGAATCAAACCTGGAACTGTTGTGTGCAGGCATGTACTATAACTTTTTGACAACGGTATTTTTAATTTTACTTGATATCATGTTCTTAAACAGTTTTACACTTTAAAGGCCTATCAACATCTGATCTCTTGGTCTAGTTGTCTCACCACTAAATTAGTAATTGTGGGCTTATACCCACCTATGTGGAAAACACATCCAATAAATTAGTTTTCTTTCCGTTTCTTGAATTAGCTACATTTTTTTTACAGGTCAGAACTGATAGCTAAAAGTGGCGAGCTATCTAAACTGATCCACCAAGTGAGGAAAAAACCGATGGCCAGTTTCGTGACCGCACCAGTTCCGGCCGATTTTCACAGGCTAGTGTTACTTTCGCATTAGTATTTTTGTGATAGGAATATTAAATGTTGTAAGTGTCTAAAAAAACACTCAGAAACTTTGATATTGATATGTTTTAACTTATATATTAATATACATTCGACGCTTTGGGTGATCAAAATGGAGCTCAGAATCTGAATTTTACAATTTCGAATAAGCAGTATATTAATAATAAGCAACATTTAAATAATAAAATGTCATATTATTTGTTAGTGTTGTTTTTACGTCTTATTATTATTATATTTTAATGTTATTTAGACACTACAGACGAAGCATCGACTTAGATTAGCATACTCTATGTAATTCAATAATTTGTACAATATTATTCTTGTTCTAAATATTTTATCATCTGTTGTAATTATCGCGGCAATACTAAGTTGGTAATACGATTCTACAACATTTATCTTGCCCCCATAGTATATTTATATCAAAATATTTCGCTACAACAAAAAAAAATTCACAGTGAAATAGTACCAAGCTACGACAGCAGTACGTTCCCGTTAAGCAACTTCACACAGCTACAGCACGCGGCAGCGCCCGTCTACTCCGCGCCGCTTCACGTCAACGGTCTCTGCTGGCGCCTCAAAGTGTACCCGGACGGGAACGGGGTAGTGAGGGGCAACTACCTATCCGTGTTCCTCGAGCTTAGTGCTGGACTGCCGGAGACCTCTAAGTGAGTCATGGTTGCCTGGTATGGTAGTTTTTGTCAAACGGGAGGAGTTTTGTTTAGTTTTTGGTGTGACATGGGAATGGGGATATAATTACTTATTTGTGTTTCTCGACTTAAGTGCTGGCCTACTGAGTGAGCGACTTCTAAGTGAGTTATGTTTGCCTGGTAGTTTTTATAAAATAGGATGTATTTTTTTATATATAGCTCTTCTTACTATGAAATGGTATGGGTAAATAACCTTATCTGTGTTCCTTGATCTTAGTGTTCAGTTCCGTTAACACTTCTGAGTGAATTATGAGGGTCTGGTAGTTTTAATCAAATGGAATAGATTTCTTTTCTTTATATTTTTGATAAATTTTACACATACATGATGTGATTTGCCTGTGATTGTTTCTTTTTATTTTCAAATTTAATTCAAAGTCTTTCCACTTCTTAATTTGTTTTTTTCTTTGATTACCAATAATATTATTAAAATATTTTTTTTTCAAACATTTTTTTTGTACTTTTACAACATATTTCTTATTTGTATTATAAGTAATGATGTACCCATATTGCTAACGTATATAACAAATATTTATACATAATAAATAATTCTAAATTGATTATTGCTAGTCAGTAAAAATTATTTCTTGCGACCTATTATAAACGTGTAGTAACAATATATTTCGTGATTACAAGCGCTACTGTGTTCAGGGTAGGCAAGAGGTGAGTGCTAGTGTAGTGACAGATGTGTGTGCAGCATGCTGGTTTCCACCGATTTGTTATCGAATTTAATATGTGTGCTGGTTGCGCTGGACCACTCATAGTGTTGTGCCACAACTGATTTTAATTCTTTTTTTGTTTTACTAAATGTATTTTACTTGGTTATTGGTGTGACTTTATTTATATATGTCAAAGTTTTAAAAAACTCGATAATGAAAAATAACATACAATTAATATTTTTTCGAAATATTATTTGTTTTTCTATGCAAACTATATGGGATATATATATACATAAAACTTTGTTTTTTAAAATATTAGTTGCTTAAGTCAGTTGTGGCAGCATTATAGAGAAATGAGGACAAGGCTTATCGTTGTATAATCATGTACATACGTGTTTAAAATATATACAATCCATAATATATTAAAAATATCATCATAGTATTCTCGCTTTAGTATTAAACTACTTGTTAAATGTTTTAAAGGTCTCGTTGACAAACTGTTAGCTGTATAATCATTTAGGCCTCTGCTTGCGCTTAAATGTATCGAAGTTTCTTCTGGCTGGAGCTAAGTGGCTGAACTGATCTATGTATATCTCATTAGAACTCTTATCATTCAGATTCCAACTTCCGAATACTTTTAACATATAGTTAGGATATCTGTTAGTTATCTATGAGAGGTGTTTACATACTTAAAATAATGAACTGAATAAACATTTTCTT
>FAUB01074930.1:0-12820 GCA_900068805.1 Heliconius timareta timareta
TTTAAAAAAATACATACATAATCCAATCACGTAACACAATAAAAAAAAATCAAGCGTACTAGCGCACTAATCAGTAATTATATTTAATTGTGGTCGAAAGTGAAAAACACCGTTGACATTCTACGTTGTACGACATGCTGGCATGAGTAATGATTGCGCCTTCCTTTGTTTCAGGTAACCGAGAGGAAGTGCTTTGTTTGAATTGGTGATGGGGAGACCACCATTGTTTACCTTCTGTACCAATTTTGTATGGGAGAATGGGATGGAATATAAAATTTTGAGCGTTTTTTACTACAATTCTACCAATTTTACGCATCTTCGCTTTGCTGAGGTATGTCGGAGTGTCTTAACACTACGTTCTCTCCGCCTACCCTGCTTTATGTCTGTGTGTGTGTATCCCCCTTTTTTTTTCAGTAGGCAGAGAGGAATCTAAGTTGTTAAACCACTCCTTACTAAACGCCGAGTATATTATATTCTTATCCATTACCAATGTACTCTGTATATGAGAAAAGTGTCAAATAAGTCAATACTATAATTTTTATACATATCACAAACCAACAAATTACATTGCAAAAACATAAAACTTATTGATATAAATAGAATATCTATAACAGATAGTACCTACAACAAGCAGCCGCACGGCACAAGTCAAGTGGGTGCATAACGTCACGTAGGACCGGTCGACGGTCACGCTTAGATTTCGCGACGCCGAAATCAGATGCCATAATACCAAAACTGGTCTAGAGAAGGTCATCTCGCCAGCTATTATTGTGTTTCGTGTTTTGAATACCTGTTTCCTTCTTGGTTATGAGATATATTTATAAAATGTGAATATAAAATAATACATAGACCTCAGATGTAAATGAGAGAACGGAGTGTTGAGTGAACTCAATCCATAAGGAGAGTATGTAGAAAGTACCTAGTAATTTTATTTTCCAATTTTCCTACAATCAAATGTAACCATTAAGAATATTGTGATTAGGAACATGTATCCCGGCCGTTCCTCCCCTTTCGCAATTTCCTAGAAATTGCTTGTTTGTCTTGTTACCAGAGCGAAGAACTGGAAATACCTAATTTCCCTTAGATGCAATGACACCCACAGCCGTCGTCGAAACATACAGTTATGATATTTAAATAAATTTTACATCGTAATAAATAAAATGTAGTTACGTGCCAATTAAAATAACGTTAATATTAATATTTAGGTATATCTTACCCCATCATAAAAACATGTTTTCTTTTACGAATGTCAACCGGTATTTCGGTATGCATGGAGACCGCTCGGGCTTATTGTATTTATATCACATGTTTTTATAACATGGTCGTTTATACAAACGGAACGTGATATTTTTGGGTTCATTTCCACGAATACTATTAAGTATTAATATTTAATACTTGTTAACCCGGTTTCTTAAAGCAAACGTCAGCGTTTAGTTATGCCAAATAGACTTTGAAATTGACTTTTTTTTGGAATATTAAAAATAGAGATTTATCTTTTTATAAAGATATTTTTGTAAATATCCATGAACGACAGTCTAATTTAGTAGAAAACAGTATAAATATAGAATATAATAGTCGAAGATAGACTATAGTCTAATTTATTAATCATATTATGACCTATAAAGGAAAAGTCCACATACAGCTAAGTCAAACAGTTACTCAAATGTAGGTAAATTGTAAATTGTATTCATAATTTAACAACCAACACATCGTACTAAATATTTATGATTTCTTAACTTATTTACAGTTATTTTATATAACGTTAGGTCATACTAGCGACGAAACAGTTACATAATATTTTGATATAGTTAATGTTGTTCCAAGTCCTTATTCGTCCAAAAGTTTATTTAACCACGCAAGAATCGACCCTGCGACTACAGCGTAAATCAACAAGGCCGCTATAGCGTATTGTACATGATATTATTCTTCTAGCTTCACCTGTGCCCCCCATATAGCACTAGGAGCTAGTGTGAAGATTCTCTGTTCCCCACTATCCTACGAATTTTCAAGACATATAGAGTGGCGGATCTCAACGCCATGCTTTGCCTTGTCCCAGAGCGAGTAAATGGAAATATTAATTATGTACTTCATTTTCCTAAGTGGAAATCAAACCCACAACCGTCGCGTGTACAGCAACACGCTTGTGCCACTACGCCAAGACGGCGTCATGACATTAATATATGAAAAATAATTCAATTACATAGCTCCGGACCGGCCACAAAAAGTTGTGAGAAAGTGAGGATACATGGGAACGTTCCCACGTACTTCGACGAACTGGCGCGAACTGAACTTTTTGCTACGCGATGATGAAACTGTATGAACAAATAATAGTATAATTGTTTTCAAACTTTGAGAGATCTAACAATTGCTTGTATACCCATCTTATACAATAGATAGTTAAGATTTATATGATATAAATTTTTTGTTCTAAATTTCTTGACCTAAGCTATATATTCTATTCTATTCTATATTTCGTTTATGTAGAAGTAATAAGACTTTAAGAGATGGCCTTTCCACCCAATTTTTCCAGACATGGTGTTATAGATGTCGAAATTCAACGCAACAGCTTCTATCAGAAAGATGAAATGAAAATAATTGAAATATAAACTCACAAATCGAACCCACCTCGCCACGACAGCCCCAACAATTTCTATTGAAATATTGATTAGAAAACAAATCTCACGTTATATATAACGTTCCGCAGAATGAATCGGTTTCGGCGTAATTAGACTAAGATTTTCCAGTCAGTTTGCTCCGCACAATGGCACGGGAACCATTCAAAGTTAAAACAATCGCAGCAGACACACGCAACCCACGTGAGAACATCACCAGTTAGCGCCTGTCTTTCATGTGAAATTCAATAGCTAGCGAAAAATTATTCCGCAACTTATTTTATGCTTTACGACCTTGCCACGTTTGTTTTAGTATCGTAAAATGTCTAATTTTATTATGAAAATGTATTGGCGTAATGAATCAGTGACATGTTGTCGCAATCGATGCGATTTTTGAGATATTGCGCGTTGCTGATGAGTTGGATCTCAATGCTGCGTTTTCCTTGTAACTAGTGGAGGAAGATGCATGAGCGTAGGAAAAGGGGAAGAAGAGAAGAAATTTCTGTAGACGATAACGCCCATGGTGTTAATATAAAAATAATTCAAAGTTCCGGATGAGAATTCAACCCACGACTCTCGACCGTCGTGTTATAAAGACGACGTTGCTGCATTAGTATTATTTTTGTATATTTTTTTATTAATTTTAAACAATTGGAAATATCTAAATTTAGCAAATACAACGTAAATTCGTTTAAAAACTCATTTCAATACAGCGTAACGTGAACGGAAATGATCGTCTTTACTGTCCTAACTCCTAAATAAAGATCGACTAGAGATCGACTCGACTGAGTACAATGTAGATTACACTATGGTCGATGCGTCGTGGGCTCATGGCCGCTCTGATGTTAGCTGTTGATGAAGTACAGTAAACCTAGTCCCAGGGTGGCCACGATTCGTCGGCGGCACTGTGAGTGCACAGTGGCGCGGTGACGTCACTGTGCGTTTCCTTTCGCGCCACCTTCGCCTTGACATTTAGATGCTATACGTAGACGTCCCGCGCCCCGCGCCCCGCTCCTGCCGCTGAGACGCGAGTTGCATGATTACTACTGAGTGTTTGTGTGTATGTATGGTTTGTATACAACATATAGAATACAATCATTTTCTAATATCCATTTGCATATTGTAGATATTCGGCTACGTTCAGTAGGTTACTTAGTTACTCTTACACAAGTACAGATGTGGTTTCAACAAACATTATATTTAAGTTCCTTTTTACAACACATGTAATGTATGTTACGTAGTTACGTACATTTAATATTTCTGAACGATTAAAAAATCGTTATAACTATGTATGTGCTAATTCTATTATTAATATACATAATAATATACGTATAATCTTGAAATACTTAAGTTATATAATCCTTGTTATTTCTATTCATTAACTAGTGTCCAGAGTGCAGCTTATTATAAAGACAATCCATTCGTTCCTTAGAAATGGTTTTAACATTGGTTTAAAAAAAATTCCAACTCTATAATTTAATCCTTTAAGCCAGAATAGCGTGGGGTACTTAAAATTCATTATTATCATTCTTATTAAACTAGCTTTAATTTGCGGCTCTGCTTGCATGGCCAAATGGAAATGCTGAAGACTTGTATATGGCACAACGACTGTAAACAAATATACAATTGCAATCCCCCGAGTGCGTAGCTTTGCCACGACGGCCTTCAGTTTTATAATATCAGAATACATAAAAATTCTTATCTTTTTCCTTCCTTCGAAAGTAGGTCTTTAAATAATTCCTCCAATTGGGCACGCCGAACACAATTGCATTCAATAAGACCTTTCACTCCAACAACGGAGTTGGCCTTGGACTTGGATAACCTGTAGATACTCGTACCTACTCGTTGCCGTTCAAAAGAAACAAGAAAAATATTCAACACGAACTATTGAGTCACGAAGATCTCGAGATAAATGAATAGGTTATTATTATAGGTAATAATGATGATATACCTACCTCTACGTGCGATTGTGAACGCGTCAGGTTGTGTCAGTCGAGGAAATGAAACATTCAATATGTTCATTTCATGTAGAGTTCCGCCACGTGGGGTGCATAAGGAACATAGTGCCAAGTGCCCTCCTATGTACAAGTATGAAGCTACTTTTCAAGTCTTGTGCAAATATAACATTACTAAGTCGTTTTTTTCAGCGTATTATATTGAATATATAATTTTCTTTCTCTGTTTAAAACTATGTCAAGATTTTATTTTTATTATGCCGTTTTCCTTCCTCAACGAGTGAATACAATTGAGTAATTTATCAAACTCCTGATTGTAAAAGAAATAAACTTAAAATCTAATAAAGGTAGGTACCTATAAATTAAAAAAAATACTATAAGATTAATGTGAGTTATTATTGTGTTACTATATATTAAAAAAGTATAGCGTTATTTGAGGTACTTCTTAATTCTTTAGTGTTTGGTAGTCTGTTGTAGAGGAGGGCTACAAGCCTATAGCCTCCTCTACAACAGACAGGGAATATTTTCGATATGACCAACTGTTAGGTATCTGCAGTATGCAGAGTGTTCTCCAGATCTCAAACTGTGTCATGTGTCATACACAACTGTTGCTTATTTCCATTTACCACCGGGGGCAAAGCAGGGTGTAAAAGCTAGCAAAGCCATAAAACAGACCATAAAATATGATAATCAAACAAAACGTGCTTGTATATCAACACTCCATAGAATTGCATAAAGTTTTCAATATAATTACCACTCGAGTGTTACATACCTACTTGTATGAAATGAGTACACGTGCCCATTGACGATAACCTGCACAGACAGACGGCTGTATGCACTGTGCAGTGTGCAGGCGCTGTCGACGGCGAGAGCCGCTGTCACGTTTGCAGGGTCACGTTTCAGATTGTGAAGTCATCGTTATGTAAAACGTTAATGTTCATTATCTTATTTATTATTGTTTGTATATCTAAAGTCTAATCTAATGGTATAAAGCTGAAGTGTTTGTTTGTTTGAACGCGCCTATATTAGGAACTGCGGGTTTGATTTATTTTTGTGTTGGATAGTCCACTTACCTTACGCTTTATCCCCTAGCGTTTGGCGCTCCGTTCTCTGAGACTACCCCAGTCAGAGAAAACGGAGCGCCAAACGCTACGCTCTCTACATAACTCTTCCGCCACGTCCACTGTCATCGACCTCTTCATACATGCCCTCCGGGGAGTCCTCATGCTTTTTACGTGACCTTCCTCCAGCATCTTTGATACTGTGTTTTCGAAGGTCAACCGAGGTCTCCCCCTACCTCTTGCTGAGAAATGATAGCTATATTGCATGATGTTAATTGTTTTAATGTAACCCATAACCTGTCGGTTTCAGTTATTTCCCCTTAACCTTTGGAGTGAAACCGCCGTTAATAGGTACTTTTTTTTACATATACTCATTACATATTTTATATACTTATATACAAAACCTGCTCAACCTGGAGTAGTTGAAAAAAGATATATGTTTCATCATATATAATTAGATTGGCTGGTAGAGAATGCTGGTAGAGAATGCTTTTTAGCGTTAAGCCCGCCTATTATTATTTTTTAATTAATAATGATTTTTTTAAAAATGCCGTTTGAAACTATCAATATAACATAATCTGTCAAATAAGTGTTTCAGTCGCACCATGATGACGATAAAGTTATTAATTAAATTTATGTTATAATTGAAATACATTATTCATATTTTAAATGTAAATGAACATTCATATATATTTGTAATCATAATATAATTCATAATATGTATATCATTAACGTATATCGAGGCCGTCTGCGACTACGACTGCATCCGAGTGCGACTGGAAACGACGTTTGCGGAGTCGGTATTCGATACTTGGGAGAATGAAATATTTAATATTTTCATTTCCTCTTCAGTCTTAAAAAGAAAGGACTGTGTTACCATTAGGGTCCCAGGTTTCCTTTCCCTCAAAAAATATTGAGACCATCGTGGCTCAGTGGAATAGCGTCTTACTGTAAATTCGGTAGGGGTGGATTCCATGTACCTCGGGAGAATTACTAATTTTTATTTTTCTGTTTTCGCAAGAAAAAGCTAAGCGACGATGAGTTACTATACTTAATCCTTGCTGCATACCCATCTTTAAACGAGATAAAGCACAAATTAAAAAAAATGTATTTATTTGTATATTATTAATAAAGTGATGATGGTTTCTTTTGATATACTATCAGTTGATTTGTCAATCGGCATTATGTATTATTTATGTGACCAGCAACAGAGTGCACGATAACAAAATATATATTCCAAATAAAGGTTTGTGACATCAATGAAATCTTATAAACGTTGATAAAACTGATGCCTTGGACGATTGACGCAAATGAGGATTATCTTATCATGCCTCTAGCAGGCGGCAATGACTTGTGCATCGATCACGAGTTATTTCTTAATAAAAGATAGAGAAGATAGTGGTTAATGCTATTGAAAGGTGTTAGATAGAGTGATAAGAGTACGTTTTATCTGATTCACGCCTCGTTGTTACTTATATTGAGTTGTAAATGTATATTTTTACATAATTCCTATATCTACTTTGTTTAAATATGAAAATTAATTAGGTTTTTTGCTATTTACCTAATTATCCTAATTAATTTAGCTTTGTTTAAATAGCTCCGTCGTATTGGGTTCGTCACGGCGCAGTTGACGAGTGTTTGACTTTTTTTAAACATTTTTTCTTACAATCATTGTTGTATGCCTCTTCACCGATATACTTGACGTAGTTCGTCGATATATTTTTTATTTTGACAATATGGCGACTGGCTGTTGCTGTGATGAATTTTGATTACTGTCATGTCTTTTGTGACACTCGCAAGGCAAGACGATCGAAGGCATGGTACATAGCCTGATAAACACATTACCCTCCTTTGCGTCTCACAATCGGGTAAAAAGTATTTATCAAGCAAGATTGGACTTTTTTCCTTTCGATATATATAGGTTGTCGGTATCTGATTATATTGTACCTACGGTCAACGTTACCTTTTACACTTTAAGGGTGTATTAGGTATTTAACAATCAATCAAGACAAAACATTTGTAACGTAAAGAGAAATTAGTAGTACCTAAGCATTTGTATTTGTATACGTTACATTTGTAATAAATGGCGCTGTTACATAGAAATGTGAGCCAAAACCAACAATCAATCTATAAACTAACTTGGCAATCGTAAATATAAACACGGCTAATTTATTATTTGTTTACTTTATAATATATAAGTATTACGCACCGTCTTCGCCTATTGCTTGACTAATGTTTGTTTCATTTTTTTTATCTTCAGGGTATGCAAAGGAAGCCTGAGAAACTAGTGTTAATAAACTTTCGTTCCCCGCTTTCTGACGAATTCTCGAGGCAGGCTGCGTATTTCCTCGTCACCAGAGCGAAGCAATGAAAATATTAAATATTTTATTTTCAGTTTAAAGTCGTCCTGGTTCTACCTGACGACGCGAAATACGAGTAAGAAATGGTTGTCGAGATTAGTGCGTTCAATCAAACAAACATTTCAGCTTTATAATATTAGTATATGATATAGTAGCATGTAAACATGTATGTATGTGTATGTGTTTGTGAGTATGCAAATTATGCCCACAGATTAAAAACACATGTTGCGGAATGACTAAATGCTGTACCTACATGGTTCTATACGTTGACCTTGCATTAGCTGTATAGACGCCATTAAGATTTATATTTATCTGTTATTAAGTATTTTTAGCGTCTACATTTTGCTTGGTAAAAGATAATGTAAATGAAACGTTATTCCGCCACGCTTTCTTCTTTATATCTCTACATATATGTATACATCCGAATATTTCCTCCTTATGGTAACAAGACAAGCGCGGGGTAGAGTTCCGTCACTGAACACATATCTGCTGCCGCGTCGCAGTGGCGTCTGTAAACACGGCTGTTGAGAGATCGATCCCTACTTGAGTGCTTGATTATATTTAAGTAATATTCAGCTATTTGTTAACGCATTCCAACACGTACTATCTCGAAAATGGGCTGGAATATGGGGAACAGAGTGTTTTAACACAAGGTTCCCCTTTTGTTGCCTGCTATGCAGTAAAAAATCGATAATCTGACTACTCAAAATCGATTTACATAAAAAATAAATAAACAACACAATAAGACGCAAATACAAGTGAACCTAATTAAATTAGATTTACACAGTCATTTTACTGTAACTGATAACTCATATATAATGCAATGTTTTTCGTTCTTATCACACAAACAAGTATATACTCGTACAACTATAGTATAGTAATGAAATCACACATTCGTAACGTTCGAGTCACGTAAGAGATAGTGTATGTACGAGTGTTGTAAACGGTGGCGTCAGACGAAACTTCAAGAAGCTTATTATCAGATATTTACTAGTAGTTTGCAACTTAGTTGGAGTGGGCTCCCACTTCCATAGGAATTTCAGGAAAACGTATCTTAGTCCTTTGTTCTGCTTAGCCTGCCTATATGCAAAATTTCAACTTTCTAGGTCCAGTAGTTTCATTTAGACATCTTTTTATATTACTATTTGGGTAAAAACTTCCTATATTTTATACATAAGACATACTGTTCATTAACTCTAAGCGAATTTTGAGGGCATTGTATGTTGGGTAGCGGAACTTAACACCGCATGTTTTTCATCTCACCACGATACCACCATTACTTCAACTTAATAAACAATTAATTTCATTTTTTAAATTAACAAACATTTATAAAGCCATCACAGTCTCAAAAGGCTGTTAGTTATCTAAGGAAATGTAAACTCTAGGTACATATTTAAGGTAAAAAATATAGTTAAATACATAGCAACATACACCGTTGAGTATCACAGGAATGCAGGCGCGCTCATGCCTCTAAGTTTACTTTGACAGATGTCAACTGTATCTTAGCTGATAACGACATCCTTTTATCAACCTCTTATCAACTGTTTGTTAACGGAACACCTCCGCGTCGCGTGGTACACACGAGCACATACGAGTGTGTTTAATGTTTTCATTTTGTAGAATCTATGTTTGAAAAAGATTATTAATTATTATATACACAGAGGACTGTAAACGCGACGGTTGTGGGTTTGATTCCTGCTGGGGGAATTATTTAATTTATTTTCATGTAGTACATAGTACAAGAGGAAGCGCGGCGTTAAGTTCCGCCACTAAACACACTCTATCTGGAAAATTCGGCGGAAAGTAGACCAAGCAATTAGAAAATATCGTGAAACTAAAATATGTTTTAAGCAACTTAAATATAATATTAATATTCCTTCCTGTGTGAACAAACCCACAACAAATCAAAATTGCGCAACGGTGGCGTCATTACATGATGTACAATAAACAATTTATAATTAGTTTGCTCTCGTCTCTGGTTTAATCGCTGTCGACTTTGACCGCCACTATGAGAAATATTGCAGCCATTTGTAAATATTCAGAATATTATTTGAGACTAATATTAATAAATTTATTGATATAGCTAGTATAATATGTATGTATGACAATTTAGATTGCTTTTGGTTTCGTGAGAAATTTTTATTATAATTTGGGGTCGTCGTGGTGCGTGGTTTGGTTCCACTCGGGAGAATAAATTCTTTTCATTTCTTCGCATTGGTAATACAAAGCGCGGCGTTGAGTTCCGCCACTAAAGACGCTATCTATTGAAAGTGGAGTGTCGTGGCGTGAGGCAAAAAAAACCTTACATATTTGTGGGTACTTTTGTTACTATGACATTCGGCATTCACAACTCAGCAAATGACCTCCAGTTGTATATTTGTCAAATTCGCTACTATTTATCATTCAACACATTAATTTTACCAAGAATTACATCTATATTTTCAAATTTTCTCTTCAATGTGTACTTTTTGTGATAATCTTTCCTTTGTATAGATAAAAATTATATATCCTACTAATATTACACAGCTGAAGATTTTACTTACTTGAACGCGCTAACCTTTGGAGCTGACAGATTGGTTCGAATTGAAAATTTAGGTTTACGTTAGATATTTCAATTACATCACCCTCTATACCTGCTCTCGGAGTACCTGTGTCGGATGTAACTCTTAGTTATTTCTGTTTGACCATGCGAGCTGCTAGTAGCTATATATTAATATAGATTATATAAAACTGTTCGCTGCACACCAGCACGAGCGGCCCGCGTGGCTGATACCTTATCTCCCGGTAACTTTCCACCACATATCTTCAACGTAACTTAACTGTTTATTTGCATGCCCGTCGTTTTGTACAACCGGATGTTTATAAATGTGATAATATTGATAAATTGTTCACGAAACGGGAATGAGTGAGAGCGATTGTCGTTCGCTGCGATGTTTTATTATACAGTGTATTATTGGAATTATTTATTTATTAAAACAAGAAAAGCGTGTTGTTAGAAATTTTCTATATTCAATTAGACCGACGCAGTGGGACGCTTGTTTGTCACTCGGGGGGAATTAATTATTTTCACGGCCTCACTCAAAACGCAAAATACCTTGAAAATTGTGTGGTGCGTGGGAAACGTAACTTAACCCTGGGTACCGTCTGCGGGGTACAGCGTCAATTTTTTAATTTTATTAATTACATTGTCACAATTAATATCTAAATTGTTTACTATGTGTATTTGTATTTGTTTCTCTTCTTATTTGTATGGAAAACAATCGATTTTTTTATTAAAAAAAATGGACTATTATCGTACAAAATCTATAAATAAATAAAAAAACTATATCATAATAGCGGTTCGTGACCAACAGCTCAATTTTAGTAATTCATCGTGTCCATGATAATAACATTGTTGCACTCGGTTGTACAAATAAAGCAGGTTATCGATATTTGTTTATCTTCACGCTGTATCCCGCATATGGCATAGTAGTCTCTCCGTTTACTGTTCGATTCCCACTCGGTATAGAGTTCCGCCATCTGTCTAGCCTCTGCGATGTGCGTGAAGCCACTTTTTGTTACTTCTATATTTATACATTTCAAGGGCACGCATTGAGTACACTGTTAGGGGGATATGCCAAATTGCTTACATTAGATAACGATGTGACATAACGTTACTAAAAACATTGTTACAAACTCGTGACTTTAGCTGAACAGTAACAAGACTTGTAGACTGGCGGAACTCAACGACGTACTTAGTATTATTAGAGGGAGGATCATAATTCAAACTCGCAAAACAAACAAACAAAACAACTCGCAAAACTCAAATGTGAAACTCGTATATAAAACAGGATATTTAAATAATTCTTTATTAAAAGAAATACTATTGATTTTAATAAACGACATACATAGATTGTAGTTTTTATTAATCATCGATTATTAATTACTGATTATCCATTATCAATTTTCAGTTATCTAATATTGTCTCTAAAAAGTTTTTGTCTTTGAACGTTCGAATTAGCTACTAATTTTATTATTAACATTACTAAGCCGAACATAACCACATCACACTAATATAAATTTCGTTAACATTTAAAGCTAACGTCACTATAGCTACAACGAACAAGGCCCCATTCTGTCTGAGTGAACACTCTGTTACCTTATTTTATTGACTTCCTTTAACGGCTATCAGATTACCTGGAACTCGGCTAGGGCTTGTATTTACCTCTTTATCACTTGTTGCTATACTATCAGTCTGTTTCTGCGAATTTTGATGTTTAATATGTATTTATTTTCGTATATATATTAATATTGAGTGTGGTTATTTTTCAAAGTTTATTTATTTGGTACTTTGGGTTTTTAGTATAAGTATTCTGTTATTTATTATGGGGACAGTCAATCCACGTATTAAAGATTTCAGGACACAGGCCAAAAAATATTTAATTTTAACAAAAAACCAAATCAAGGCCAAAAATTTGAGATTATTTTTTTTATATATATTTTAACTAAACAGTACAGACACGTGGTCCGTACTTTTTTTTACATTTTCACAATTATCCCTAGTTGTATCCCTAGCTAGTCAGAACGGAGTGCCAAAGGCTACTCTGCATTCACCTCGTCCTCGACTGTTCTCTTCATACATGCCATCGGGGGGTCCTCATGCTTTTTACGTGACCCTCCTCTAGTATCTTTGAGACTGTGTTTTCAAAGGTCAACTGAGGTCTCCATCTTTCTTTTGTTTTTCTACTGGGTATAGAGTAACGAAACTTGTAAATAAAAGATCAAAATCTCTTCCCCACAAAAGCGACTTTCGTATATATATATATTAGCCGCGTAGCCGCGTCCGGGCCCAC
>FAUB01075044.1:0-10739 GCA_900068805.1 Heliconius timareta timareta
GAGGTAAAATCTGGCAACGCTTATACAATACACTTTATTAATATAACGGGCTCTATTTGATGTAGACTCCGGCTGAGGATATACCAGTTACCTATGTATATCTTTCTATACATAATTTACATATACATATATAAGCCTATATACAAACGAAATTGTTGTGATTACATTAGATGAAACGTGAAAGCATTCATTAATCTATATATATTTGCTTTAGTATGAAATAAAATGGAAGAACCTTTATTTTAACATTATAAATTTTATATTTTTGTTAGAAAATTTGAAAATTACACATACATACTCAAACAACTCCCTCCGACTGTAACATGAGTAAAAATATTTTTAAGTGAAATGTTTTGTAGTAATTAACTTGGAAATCTGTTTGTATTTTCAGTCAAATTAAATGTTTGTTTATCGACTTCAAAAGGGAGGAGGTTCTCAATTTATTTGGTTTTATTTTTTGATGTTGAAAATTAATATTAGGAAAGGTAAATGGAAACGTGTTTTTTATAATATAATGTTAGGTTAGCTAACATTTTTACACGTATGTTTAACATTAAATCTATCACAGATTAAGTCTATAGTCTATATCTATAGCCAAATAGTACTGATGAACATTATTGTAACCGTACAATATCATGATAATGTGATGATAATGATGTTTACTAACACTTAATTATATTTCCTAATTTTGTAAAATATTAAGAAGAGAAATATAAAAGAAGATAGATACCTAATGAGTGACAAAAGAAAAATAAATTAAACCAATCAATATCTGGAAAAATGATTTCATATACTTTTAAAATTATCTTATATATTACTTTATCTTATTCTTTAAATAAAGTATAAAAAATAAAAGATACTTAAAGTCAAACCTATAAAACCTGTTAAAATTCCCTTATACCTTGTCAAGTATAATTACTGCGGCCTGAGGGAGACCATCGATCGCGACTTGCACTGGGGAATCATTCCGCCTCGAACCACGACCGAGCTAATGTAAATAACTGAATTGTTTTATTTATGTCTTTCGATTTTTGACGCCTTTTACGAATTAAACTTATTTCTTATTTCTTTAATTTTAAAACTTATTTTGGAGTTTTATTTCGTTCTACTAATAGTCATATAAAAATTGTGTTAAGATATTAGGTAGTCTATTTTTTAATATAAAACAGCTTTTAGTACGAATACGACTAATTGTAAATAGAAAGAAAAAGTATCGGTAATAGCAAATTTTAATCTGCTTTATGTGTATGTCGCTCTTTTACTTTAATATCAAAATTAGTGCTCTTATATCCATGAGATCTGTATGGAAATATATCTCAGACTTTTATTTACTGGACTACTGAAGCATGACGGCGTTCAACACCGTGTTTAGGCTTATCCCAGTGAGCAAATCTGGTCTCTTCTGCTCTACTACTAAGACATCAAAAAATATATACTTACAATTTTTGACTGTTTGCAAATTATAATATATTTAAAAAATTATTATGTAAGGAACATTATTTCAGGTCGACTTTTTATATAATTTAATTAACAATTTGAAGCCACAAACAACCCTTTCTTAAAATCGGTTTCCTTATTGAATAGAAACCAAGGGTTGCTCCCGTGCTACTCCATTAACAGATTAGATTCAAGGTATCACATTAGTTATATACACGCATGTATGTATGTATGCAGCAATTACGTTTACGTACACTTGTATATCAAATTAATACAATTAGTAAAAGGAATGACGACGTTATTTCATTATCATTTGTTGTCTTAAATTAAACATTCATTTTTATATCAAAATATTTTCACATTTTCAATACAAAAATATTTTTTAAACATTATGGTATATTTAAAATGACAAACATTGAATACATTCTGGTATATCACATATTGCCTCATTTATATTATTGTAAGTACTAAAAAGTCAGTAAGGCTACTAAGCCAGACATTGCGTTTTGAGTTATGGAATTTAACTCCTCGCTTCATCTTGTTACTAGAACAAGGAAATTAAAATAATTCATTTCTCCGAGTGGGAATCGAATCTACAACCATCGCGCTCATAGTTTGATGCTCTGATGGCATTTGACTATTATGTAGCAATAATATATTGTTTATTGCACATTGTAATACAATAGAAAAACTACCTTTATAATTATTTTTATCAAAGTAATTTTAACGTAACAGAGAACTAATTCTGTTCCCCTTGAGTAAAGAGGGCAAAATGTCAAGAGCTTTGGATTACATGACGACTTTATTCACCACATTCGTTCGTGACACAGTACAACTGTTGTAAAAAATATTTTTAATTTGTTTACGTAAGAAAATTATGTTTTTAAATATATTTAAATTACTTCAGTAATATACTAAATTCAGGGATCTTTTTTGGTTTTCATTAATATGAAGATGGATTTGAGGACATCGTGGCTTAATAGGATAGTTATAAACGTAAAACAAGATAGGAGTGGGCTGGAATTCCATTCGAAAAAAACATAATTTTCAGTTCCACGATTTCATAAGATAAAGCAAGGCGTTGAGTTTCACCACTGAAGACGCTATCACGGATTCTAGCGGAGAAGGAGGTCCTCATTTTTGCATGACCTTCCAGAGAGACCATGATATGTTCGATACTGTGCTGTCTAAGGTCAACCAATCAACTAATATACCTCATATATACAATATATAAGCTACGGTAGTGTAATTTATTCATAGAAATACCACACCTATGAGATCTAGCTATAATGCCGTTCAGATTGTTCTGATTTCTGTAAAGGTCAGTCCAATGTACAGATACAGTACTTGTATAATGTCGAGAGCTTATCAAAGATTTTTTTTCTAATTATTAATATTTAGTTTTTTCAAATAAATTCGTGTATTATACTCTTATACGTTTAAATTGGTATTAATTTCAAAACATAATTATACGATCACGCCTTTTCTCTTTCGTACTATACAATTCCTTTAGCTTACATAAAATGTAAATAAAACAGCCTTATGCTTTTTCAGTGTGCGCAGAGGATTCAAATGTTGAGACATTCCGTTCTCCACATTCCACCTTGTTTACTAGACTTTGCCTGTTGAATAGCGGAACATAGCGCTGCGCTTATATCACACTAAAACCTTAAAACCGAATTCCTCTCAGTACAAACAGCTCTCGCGATAAACATGTCATTTACAGGCTATAAATATATATGATATGTATACTATTGAAAATTAATTTATAAATAGAATAGAATAGAATATACTTTATTGCACACAGACAGAAGAAGAAATACAAAAATACAGTTAACAGAAAAATAAAAATAATATATGTTAAGTTTAAGATTTTATTGGGATTGTATAAATCTAAGATTCTAAGCAGCTGAACCCGTAAAATTACTAAAATATAACATATTTTACATACTAACCATATTAGCAAAAACATAATATATAAAAGTTTAAAATTAACACCCTATACAGCATTCTCTAAACAGTAGATACTAACACTAATGATTAATGCTATGAACTTTGAGCTTTCCAACTAGGGTGACATTCATTTGAATAGAGCGGTTCAGATTTCTTGAACTAAGTAAGCGACAACCTCAAATCTCTTGTGACGATCTCTCAAACTTCGTGTCAATTTTGTATAGTGATAAGTTTATGAGAACGGAGAAATTACATAGTGTTGACATGCTACGTACATGTTTAAGGTATTACAGTATCCTTTAATGTCTAAAAATGGAAGTTTTACAATCGTTTTTCCCAATTTCCGCCCAATTTTTAGTGATGAATCGTGGAACCCTATGCTGCACTTTCTCTACTAAAGAAGAGATTTTACGCTATATCCCGCACATAGCAAGTAGGCAGAAGATACCTGGGAACCTAGTGTTAAGTAACTACCATTCCTCATTGCTGGGTTAAGGATTTTTATCACTATTTTCATATTCAAGCTAATTTTAAAGTTATCATGGCGCAGTGATTAATCCGCACTAGGAAAATGGTTACATTTAAATTATTTTCAATTCTCTTCTCTGGTACAACAAGGAGATTGTTTTTTTTAATAATTATAAACGGAATTTTACTTTCCTGTGAAATTTACATTTTTAGAATTTTACATTTTACTATATCTAACCACATTTATATTATAAGTAAGTAGTCATTATGGCATAACAATTGCTATATTAAGACTAAATAATAACATATTTGACATTTTTTCAATATTCCAATACATTTCATTTATTACATTGAAAAATTGCTTCAAAAAGTTAAGGCATTCATCATTTTGTTTTACATTAGGATTTGTAGCAAACTTTTATCGATATTTTAGATTCGTATATTAAAAAATGATAATAAATTACTGTTGTTTTTCGATAATTTAAGTATATTTGAAATAATTTATATTAAAGGGTGCCGAAGAGTTGTTTAAATTAAATTAAATTAAATTTAATTTGCCACTCAATACGTAGTGTCTCTAATTCGGACGGAAAACGAAGTGTCTTAACGAAATCATAAGCTTAACATTTTTATAATGTTATTAAACACTTAGTAAGTAGTACTTATTTCAATTAAGTTAAACTATTAACGTACTAAGTATAAGAAAAATAAAGATTTCCTTTTCCCCCAATATTCCTAAAGGAAGATGAAAAGATTTCTTCTTTTGTTAATAAGCAAAGTTCGCAAGCGTGACTCAACACAGATCAGAATAGCTCTAAAATTATATTATAGTGTATCTTTCAGCTTTGTGTTTGTGTAAATCTTACTATGCAGCATCTGTAAATAGTTAGTATAATAAAGTTGACTTTTATTTTCTTAATTTATAATCCTGTCTCAATTTTTTTTCAAATCATTTTTTCCCGTATACCCTGCTAGGGTAGATAAGGGATATTTAGTGTTAAGACATTTAGTTTCAAATTTCAAATTTTTGAGATTGACATTGTGTGTTGAGTAGCGGATCTCAACGTTGCACAATGTTTTAAATTGATTTAAATATAACATATTATTTTGCTTATCTATGGTACTCAAAGCTTTTTGAGGGTAAAAACATTCCGATTTATACATATATTTTCTTATACATTATCTGTTTAGGAGATATTGGTCGATTTTTTGAATATTTGAGTAAAATGATCTATTTAGATATAATGTTAAGACTAGCCTTAGGATTCTGAATGCGTTACAAGTTGAGTGGCAAAACTTAATGCCGCGATGTGCCTCGTTACTAGATTGATTAATTTCCTCAAGTGAGAATCGAACCTACATCCTATCGCGTTAACAGTTTCACACTTGAGCCCTTGCGCCACGACTGGCCTTATACACATATTAATATAAATATACATAACATGTTCTTATCAAAGAGGTCAAAGCCTAGTTAAGCTTCACCTTGAAACAAACACGCAACTTACATAATAAACAGCCGTAATACAGTCATTAACGTGAACTCGATCTCAACGTACGCTCTGAAATCTCTAAGTGTAATTATATTAAGATTTATATCTTTGGTATATGAATATTTATAATATATATATGGCTTATAACATTAATATTATATAATGATTGAAGGTCTCGTGGCGCAGTGTCAAAACGTCTTATATATCTTCAACAAGGTGATCGTGGATTCGTTCCCCATTTGGGGAAATGAATTGCTTCTATTTCTTCTGTTAAGTGGTGCGGCGTTAGGTTACGACACACAACTCTAAATATCTTTAACTTAGATTAACACTACCTGTGCTTACAACTGTGAAAAAGCTTGAGGCAACTTTTATATTACGCAGGGGCACGGGACTGTAAGTGGAGGCGTCAGGCTGTGGACAATGACGTTGGTTTTGCCTCGTTACCAGAGCGATGAAACGAAAATATTAAATATTTCATTTCCCGAGTGGGAATTTAACCCATAGCCATTACATTTACAACCGCATGTTTACGCGCTTTCGCCACGACAATCTCTATATTATTTTTAACATTCTTTATGCATTTTATTTCAAGAAAGCTCCCACGACTAAAAGATGGTATTCAAATTGAAAATGAAAAATAAACAACAAAAATAAGTAAAAGTTTCTTACATTAGCGTTCCTAATTGAAGATGAAAAGATTCCAGCGCTTGTTCGGTTAATAAGCAAAGTTTTAGAGTCGACAGTACAATGGATCGACTCGCAAATTACAGGGCAGTTTGTCTAGCAACGTCTGTGTCGTGCTTTATCGGGTAGTAGGTACAAAATCTTTTTGGTTTTAAACCTATTTACTTAGCTTTTGGAGAGTAGTGTGTAGACTCTACGTTTAAGTCTAATAAGAGGTATATGTCATACACAATGTACATTTTATATAATAAAAAATTATACATTAAGGCTGTGGCTAACAAGTACAATCGTATAACGAGACGACACAACGTTGTGTTCCACCGTTCAACACGAAATGCCTATGCATATGCGTAATATGTAAGAATACGGAACGGAGTATCTTAACTCTAGGTTCCCTCTGTTTACTAATACAGCGTGAAGCTGATTTTATAATAAATACTCATAACTCTTAATTAAAAAATATAAAACGAAGTGATGTATCACAACACTTACATTGCATAAAATATCAGGTACGAGAAAGTTCTTCGTATTCTATAGAATGTGTTAACTCAATTGGATGCAGTTACTAAGTTATGAGCAAGCGTCGCTACGGAGCATGAATACCTTAGACGTAAAACTATTCACTTGTTCATAACATACCTATCAGAGTAATATTGTTTTAATTCACTCGCTCTGGTAACAAAGCAACGTGCGGCGTTGAGTTCCGTAACTCAACACGTAAAATCTCAAAAATTTACAATTTATGTATCTCAACACATGGTCACCTCTGTCGACCCTGCGATATGTGATAAATAACGTGAAGCTTACGTAGTTTGGAAATTTCTGATTTATTTTAGAAAGGAGAACTGTTCGTGCATAAGTTTTAGCTTTTTTAATATATACTGTGATTTGTTCTACTACAATGAAGAAATAAAACTAAATTTAAACATAAAAACCCTCCAAATGGGGATTGAAACCACAATCATAGCGTTCAGTCAAGTACTTGCCAACTCTACTTCATTTCATGGTAGGATTTAAATCTAACATTTGGAATCGTACAAACACTATGGATTGTTCACGATTTATAGAGCACTCTGTCTAATAACATCTGTGCTGTACAGGTTTATTGCACGTTGGAGTTACAAAATACATTTTTAGATTTTCTCTCGTATTGTGATTGAGTGAGCTTTTAGTTATTTTTCATAAGATTTTCAAGAGAAAAGTTTGTAGAGCTCAAGATATTAGAGCGTCTCTAGTGATTTGTGAAGATACAGTGCAGTGTACTTTGCTTTATTATCTTATAAGTAAGTAGTTGTTGCTTGCAATTTTGTATGCGTGGACTTTAGAGTGCAAAATGGAAAACTTATTTTATCTTTGAGGAAGATTATCGATATTAAATATTTTTCTTGACTAAGCCTGAAATAATACTTTAAACATGTTAAAACTGTTTAGTAAATAGCATTCTCTTTTGCCAACAAATAATTCTGAGCAATTATATTTGGGTAGAGGAAAGTACAAATCTTCCTACGAAGCTACAAGACAAATAAGTTGAAAGAAGCGTAAAAAAAGTTGGTGAGAACGTATGGTTAGAGCGCTTTCATGATTGCCAAGCAGCGCGAGTTCAAATCTCGCTACGTTAAAATTTTTATTCTAATATTCTTCTTTCCCGAGTGAAGAATAACACTTTAAAATGTTAATGTTACTATTGATTGATCTTTTTTTGATTAAATTGAAGTACATAAGCAATATTAACAAGACGTTACCAAAATTATATTGTTTCTTTTTTTCCTTTAATTCTGATATCCAAAACAAATTCATTCACAAATTAAACATGTATAATAAACTCAAAAACAACTTAACTTGAGTCAACTCCAAATTTCATCTACAAAAAGGATGTACTTTAAGAAAACAATTACCCAGGCGTCACTCGAAGTGCGAAATGAGGATCGTAAAGCGTCTTCGTTAGTGCCCTTATCAAAAGATGAAAAGATTTCTCCGTAGTTTGCTCGGTTAATAAGGAAAGTTGTGAAATATTACTGTTAGGTACAAAAGCATCGGTGGACTTTAGAGTTAGTACAGTTTGTCTAAAGGTCTTCGTGACAAAATCTCAAAGGTATTTAATTATTAATAATAATTATTAATAAAAAGGTACTTTAATTATAAATTACTTAATAAATTGATGTGATAAATAAATAAATATAATGTTGTATTGAATTAAAAATGTAAAGTTATTTGTTTCTTGTCTTTTTAGGGTTATATTGTTAGATTTGATAATAGCATTCTTAGTTTAATTGAACACTGAAGAAAGAAAAGGTCCAAAGCAAACTTTTACGTACGTACGTACTCGTAAAAACATAAACAAAAATATCCAAAAACTAAAAAAATCCTTTCTACTTCTCTCCTCCTAGGTTCCTTCCTCCGAACAGGAAGCACCGATCATAGTAAGATAGGCATAAGAAACATGGGAACCTAGTATCAACACAGTCTATTTGCATTAAGACGTTATTGTTGCCCACTTTCCGCCGAATTCAATTCGGCAAGACAATAAATTCCTTATTTATTAAGTAAAGCTATTATTATTTTCTTAATTATTTATTTTTTTATTATTACTTCCTTTTTCTTATAAATCTATAATTAATTTCTTATAAAACTTTATTTAAACTTTGTTTTCAATTTTATTATGAACAAAAGAAATTTCTCTGTGTATATCCAATTCGTGAATGAAAGTACCCATTAGTTTCGTAACCTGAATGTTAGGTAGAGTTCCATTTTATTATGTAAATTCACTAATACAAACAATTTGTATTATAAGCGGGAGGTTCTATAATATGTACATACATTTCATAGGATAATGAGAACTGTAGCAGTTTAGGTATCTTCAATTGTTTTAAATTCATTGAAAAATTTATGAATGTAAAGTAATTTCAAGTTTTTTTTCCCATACCAGGATAGGCAAAGGGTATGTAGGTTTTCGCTGTATCTCGCACGTAGTAGAAAATGCAGGGAAACCTAGTGTTAATTTACTCCGTCTCCCACTAAGACCTAAGAAGGTATCGAACCCACTACTAATATACTGGATGTTGTGACTAATATTTTTATTTCAAGTGAGTGAAACTCGTAAAAATCTTGATTTGTAGTTATATGATTTACTGAAAATATTTTATAAAGTCTTTATATGTATATTCTATATAATTATATAGTACACGATTTAAACCGACTCTCATCCTAATAAAAAATAGCCCAAAAGCAATAAAAACTAAATAACAAAAATCATATTTACATCCAACATTAAGAATAACAGGACTTAAATAAATGAAAACCTTAATATTGTAAAAAAGATGTGGGATTTCCATATAGGATGGCCAATTCGAGCTCACATTACGCTTAACGATACCATCTTATCTTAAGAGCGGTCCGCTTAGGTTCAGTATAAAAATAAATGGCCCTTGATTTTTAACGTTGTTTTAGAGGAAAAAAATTAACAATATTATTAAAGTTGCATAAAAAAAGAATTGTGTTCATATATATGTATGTTTAAGACTTATTATTTATGTCAACATTCTATCAATAGCAAAAAATGTCCACAGCTTTGGTTTCGTATATTTAAGGGTTAAAAGTAAAATCTCAGTTTTTCCAATTCCCGAAGGATTATTGAGAGATCCTTTCTTAGTGTTCCCATACTCTCCTTAAACTACTAATATGTTAAATGTAAATTTTCTAGTCCTGTAGCTTTATCTGTGCGTTATCTATCAGTTATTTAGTAACGAAAGAGTTTGTATAATAATACTTCAGGTTTCCCCTGCGATAGCTGAGCCTTTGAGCGTCCATCAGAGCTCACACATCTTCAGCATGGAACTACTCTCACCCTTCTCCGATCAGTGACGCTGACCATTTCAAGTCAAAAGTAGTATAGTCCATTACAACAATATATATACACCTATATAGATATATGAAGCTATTGACATATTATTTTTCTACATCCTACATCGACATTAAAATACTGATGCTATGGCATTCGAGTATGCCCTAAAATATATATATATATTAAATAAACGTTTTATATCCTCAATATCCAAAACCTAGTTATCTAAGGTTGGATTACCCAATAAACTAAACCAGAAACTCAAAGGTAGGTCACTATCTGTTACGACTAGCCTTTATGCAAGATCGTCAAACGTTTGACTAATGTTTGTGGAACACGGAGGAGATCTGCACACCCATCAATTTTTAATAGTAAAGTAGCTTAACTTAACCTACCACTCTCTATTCTAAAATTTATGAACCTGCTCTTTAAATTTCAAATCAATTTAATCATTCCCCGCGTATCGTACGAAGATCAGGACCTAAGGCGAAATTTCTCATCCTAGCTGCTTTTTATAAAATTAATTAATATTAAATATTATATTAAACAATGTTTACATTAAAGATTGAATATCTAAGAACACAGCTAACATTACATTCAATATAATATATTAAATAGAAAGGCGTCCTAATTAATTTTAAACAAAGCAGGTTTCTTTTAGTATCTATTCTAACGCGTTGCTTACAAACGTAGGTACGAGTATGAAATATCTATTAAAATAAGACCTAATAAGAAAATCATAATATAGTTGTTTAGCTAATAAAGAAATTGTCGAGAATTACGAAACAACACACAGGCGTTTAACTCTAATCGCGATGGTTGTGGATTCGATTCCCATTTGGAGGAATATTTTATTAGCCTGA
>FAUB01075579.1:6531-30120 GCA_900068805.1 Heliconius timareta timareta
AAACAAAAAAAATTCAAATTAATTTAAAAGACCTACCCTCTGGGGACTATTTAATTAGGGAATATATTCTAGATAAAGATCATGGAGGAATATATAACGATTGGATACGGGTTGGGGGACAGACAGAAATTGATCATGAATTACAGAAATACTTGGAGCAAAAAATTATGCCACGATTTGAATTGAAAAATAAAGCAATTCCATTATCAGGATATAGTTTAGAAACGATCTTGACATTAAATGCTTGTCAACTCTACCTTATTCAACCTATTTACTAATAAACAATAGTAAAATAAAACAATTGTGATAAATTGAACAAATATAAATAAGCAAAATAAGAGTGCCTTTTTTTGCTTATTTTGTTATATTTTTAACTATAACATAATAAAAGAGCAGTATTAAGCAATATAAGTGTTTTTTTTATACCTGTTTTCTTGGATAATACAAACAAAAGAAGTGATTTATGGATGTTCTACAGATGGAGGAGAAAAATGGAGATGAAAGTTAAGAAAGTAACAAGTATGATTTCAACTGCTGTTTTACCGATTGCAAAGCAATTTAATTTTGATTCAGCGCAACAGGGCTTGATTATGTCGTTCTTTTTCCTGGGTTATTCATTGATGCAAATTCCTGGTGGTTGGTTAGCAGATAAAATCGGTGCTAAGAAAGTATTGATGTTATCATTAGCAATTATTTCAATTTTTTCTTTTGCTTTTGGAGCAGTTAGTAGTTTGATGTTATTTATATGTATTCGATTTTTTGCTGGGATTGGTCATGGGGGATATCCGCCGAGTTGTTCTAAATCAATTGCTGATAATTTTCCTAAAGAACGTCGGACGTTTATTCAATCTTTGATTCTTTCAACCTCAGGAATCGGCGGGATATTGGCCTTTACTTTAGGAACAAATTTAATCAATGCTAACTGGCGTTATGGGTATTTAGCATTAGGAACTCTTTTCGCAGTAGCTTTGATTCTAGTCGGAATTTTTGTTCCCAATCAAGTAGTAAATAGACAAACACAAACAAATAATAAGCCAGCACTTAAATTTACTCAAGTACTTACCAATCGAAATGTACTAATTTTATGTATAGCAATGTTATTACTAAATTTTTTACTGTATGGAAATATGTCTTGGTTACCAAGCTTTTTAGCACAAAAGTATTTAATTGATATTAAAACGATTGGCTATCTGTTGGCAGTAAATGCTGTTTTTCAAACGTTAGCGACAATGTTTGCAGGTGTATTATTATCAAAATTATTTTTAGGTAAAGAGCGAATATTTATTATCGGAGCAACTACTTTAGCTGCAATCTTACTTGTAGGCTTTGTGTTATCCAACAACTTAGTTATGTCAATGATTTGTTTAATTGCCGTAAGTATGTTATCGGTTAGTGCGTTTACAGCGATTTTCACCTGGCCGCATAAAATTATGGATTCATCAATTATTGGGTCTTCCATTGGTATTATTAATACTGGTGGTACTCTAGGTGGCTTTTTGGCACCAATGATTTTGGGTCAATTGATAAAAATTTCTGGGGGATCATATACATTAGCCTTTGGTTTTATGGCGGTCGCTGCGTTACTTGCAGGACTTTGTGCACTGGGAGTGAAAAAAGCAACATGAAGACGAATGAAAATTTAAAATATAAAAGTGCCTTTGATATTATTGGTCCAATTATGATTGGTCCGTCTAGCTCTCATACTGCTGGAGCAGTTAGAATTGCAAATATGGCAAGGCAGATTTATAAAAAAATACCGAAAAAACTAGTTGTCACGTTTTATGGTTCGTTTGCGGAGACGTATAAAGGTCATGGGACTGCATTAGCTATTGTGGCTGGAATTTTAGGATTTGAGACAAATGATGAACGAATTCCTGAGGCAATACAAATTGCAGAAAAACAGAATATGGTTGTGGAATTTTCGGTTAGTGATAAAAAGATGAATTACGCAAATACAGTTAATTTAGAATTAATTGATGGAAAAGAAACATTTAACATGACTGCTGTTTCGATAGGTGGAGGAAGCATCCAACTAACTGAAATTAACCATCATGATATTATGATCAACCAAAAACAAAGTAACAGACTTGTCTTTACGTCAAATCAACCAGGAAAAGTAATTCCTGCTATCGAAAATAGGCTAAAAAGTCCTGTATTCCTAAAGATACAACAACTAGACCAAGAATCAATTTTTCTGGTAGAGACAGATAGTGATGTGAGTCAAAAATTAGTAGCCATTATTAAAGAGATACCTGGTATAACAGCAGTAATGTCAACAGCAGGTTAAATTAGAGGATGTGACTTTTTGTTTGAATCAATTGAAGAACTTGTAGATTTGGCACAACAGAAAAAATGTAAGCTATCAGAAATAATGATGAGTCAAGAGATACAATTGACTGGTCGAAGTAAGAAGGATATCGTCAATCAAATGGCATTGAATTTAAAAACAATGGAAGCAGCAGCTGAAAAAGGAATTCAGGGAGTAAAATCTTATTCAGGTCTAACAGGTTATGATGCCAAGCGGCTTAATGAGTATGTAACTAAGAAAAGCGTACTTACGGATAATACCTTTGTTAAAGCATTATGCTATGCTGTTGCCACCAATGAAGTGAATGCAGCAATGGGAGTAATTTGTGCCACTCCCACTGCTGGTTCAGCAGGTGTGGTTCCTGGTGTTTTATTGGCATTTAGTGAAAAACTTGGTATAAGTCAAATGGAAAAAATAGATTTTTTATTTACGGCAGCAGCTTTTGGTTTTGTAGTAGCTAACAATGCAATGATTTCAGGAGCTGAAGGTGGATGTCAAGCTGAAATTGGTTCTGCCTCAGCAATGGCAGCCGCCGCATTAGCAGAAATGGCTGGCGGAACGCCTGAACAAGCAAGTCAAGCTTTTGCTATTGCTTTAAATAATTTGATTGGGTTAGCCTGTGATCCAGTCGCAGGATTGGTTGAAATNNCAGCTGAAATGGCGTTAGCAGACATCAAAAGTGAAATTCCGGCAGACGAGGTAATAGAAACGATGTATCGCGTGGGGCGCAGTATGCCAGCAGATATTAGAGAAACAGGTATTGGTGGACTAGCTGGGACGAAAACGGGGAAAAAAATGGCAAAAGAACTATTTGGAATTGAACGATAAACTTAGAATTGTAAGTATAACGAATGAATACAAAAAAATTTGAGCAAAGAAAAAGGGGATTGAATAATGAACGCCAAAGAAACGATTGCTGAATTAATCGATGCGAAAAAAGATCAATTTATTACTGCTGCAGATTGTATTTGGGGAACACCTGAAACAAGGTTTGCCACTAATAAATCGGTGGAACCTTTTCTAGAAATTTTAGAGAACGAAAAGTTTGTGCTTGAAAGAGGCGTCGCTAATATGGATAATTCTTTTGTTGCGACATACGGTAGCGGCAACCCTGTAATTGGGATTTTAGCAGAATATGACGCTTTAGGAAATTTAAGTCAAGTTGCTGATTTAGGAGAACAAAAAGCTGAAAAAACAGGTGGAAATGGTCATGGCTGCGGTCATAATTTATTAGGAACGGGTGCTTTAGCTGGTGCTGTTGGTATTAAAGATTTGATGGAAAAAGAAGGGTTGAAAGGAACCATCAAGTTATTTGGTTGTCCTGCTGAAGAGAGTGGTTACGGAAAAGCATTTATGGCAAGAGATGGTGTCTTTGATTGCTTGGATGTTGCTCTTGCCTGGCATCCAATGGACACCAGTATGGCTTGGGGTCTGAGTAGTTTAGCTGTTTATCAAATTTATTATAATTTTAAAGGAACTTCAGCTCATGCAGCAGCAGCTCCAGAACAAGGACGTAGTGCGCTTGACGCAGCTGAATTAATGAATCTTGGAGTACAATTCTTACGAGAACACATTATAGATTCAGGCCGTATTCATTATGCTTTTATGGATGCTGGAGGAGAATCCGCAAACGTCGTTCAACCAACGGCTAGTTTATATTATTTTATTCGTGCACCAAAATTAGAACAAGCAGAGGAAATCTATAAACGTGTCAATAAAATTGCCGAAGGTGCAGCATTAATGACTGAAACAGAGGTTGAAATTGTATTTGATTCGGCCTGTGCGAATTATTTACCGAATAAAGAAATGACTACAGTAATGTATGAAAATCTAAAAGAATTTGGTCATTTGAACTTAACAGATGAAGATCAAGAATACAGTCAAAGATATTATGATAGCTTAAATGAAACGACAAAAGAAGGCTTAGTTTCAAGAGCTAGACAAATGAATCCAACGGCGAGTGAAGAAGAAATTAATCGACTTGGGACCTTGCCAGTCTTGGATAAGATTGGTCCACTTGTTTTTTCTGATGCTACTTCTGGTTCGACTGATGTTGGAGATGTAAGCTGGGTTTGTCCAACAGCTCAAGTATTGATTGGTTGTGAACCACAAGGAACCCCACCACATTCATGGCAATGGGTCGCTAATGGAAAATCTTCTGTTGCACATAAAGGTCTATTGGCAGCAGGAAAAACAATCGCTACTACAGCGTATGATTTGTTGACAAATCCAGAATTGGTCGAAAAAGCGAAAACTGAACACCAAGCTACAGTTGGAGGCAAAAAGTATCAATCCGCAATTCCAGCTGATGTAATGCCGAAATAGTATATTTAAAGCTAGCAAACAATAATAGTTGTTGAATAAGAACTGCTAAAAACAATTATTGCTTTTAAATCATTTATCTGCTCTTTTTAAGGATAAACAAAATTGAATTAAAGATAATAAGTAAAAAATCCCGTAGGTCTTTATTGGACCTACGGGATTTTTTACTTACTTATTGATTGATTAACTCTTCAATATCTAATTCAGTCACAGAGCTAACTTGAAGGTCTGCGCCGACAAGTGTTTCAGTAGTTGAGATTCCTACAGCATACATACCAGCTTTTTTAATCCCTTCGACACCAGCTTGTGCATCTTCAAAGCCGATGGCTTCTTCTGGGGCTACATGGATGCTTTCAGCTGCTCGAATAAAAATTTCAGGATCAGGTTTCCCATTTTTCAATGTTTCAGGATCAACGATATGACCAAAAAAGTTTGAAACGCCTAGTTTTTCTAAAATCATTGGGGCATTTTTAGAGGCAGAGGCAACTGCGCACGGGATATTGTGAGCTTTTGCTTGGACTAAGAAATCATGAACGCCTGGTAATAGGTCCTTTTCTGAAAGGTCCGCTAAAAGATTGACATACTCATCGTTTTTTTGTTTGGCTAAAGCTTCTTTTTCCACTAAAGAAAAATCATTTTCTCTGTTTCCATAAGCTAAAATCCGGTCTAATGAATCCATTCTGCTAATTCCTTTTAAGGTTTCGTTAAAGGCTTCATCAATGGTAATCCCAAGTTCAGCAGCTAATTCTTTCCAAGCAAGATAATGGAATTTTGCAGTATCAGTAATCACACCATCTAAATCAAATACAAATCCTTTTTTCATAAATTGAATCCTCTACTTTCTGCTTTTAATAGTTAATTGTTACAGTCTTCCCTTTTTCAAGCGTATGAGTGGTACCTGAAATGGTAATTTTTGTTGTCTCTGAAGCTGTAACATCAACAGTCGTTTTGTTCATGTTGATTATAAAATGAACCCCTCTATGTTCGGTAGTGAAAGCAAGTTCAGTCCAATGTTCTGGTAAATTAGGCGTGACTGAAAGAATTTCTGTTTTAAGATCGATACCTGCATAAGTTGTTAAAGTTACATAAATAGTGGAGGCCATTACACCTGTATTTGTACCGCCTTGAATATCTTGATAATCTGAATGTAATGCTTCTTGATATAATTTCCAAGACAAGTCATGGAAAGCAACTTGTTCAGCCAGTTGAGCATGAACAATACGAGAAAGAGTTGACCCATGAGAGGTCCTATTCAAGTAATAAAGTAGATTTTTTTCAAGATAATCACTAGGTAAGTCGTAACCTAATTCAGCTAAAATACGATCTATCCGTTCTTTGTTTAAATTGTAAAACAACATCAACGTATCTGCTTGTTTCGATACTTTATAATCATCAGGAGATTTTCCATCTGCTTTTAAAATACGATCCATCCGATAAATATTACCATATTTTTCTTTAGCGGCATCCCAATCGATTTCTTTTAAGTCAAAATAGCCTTCATATTGGGCAATAATGCCTTCATCGTTGACCTCGATTGATAAAAGATGGCTGATTTTATCCATTTCAGCTAAATTTTCTTCAGTAATACCAGTTTTTTTCATTAATTGTTCTTTTTCTTGCGTATTTAACAATGAGAGTATTTGTTGGATTTCTTCGAATAACCAAACGACCATTAAGTTTGTATAAGCATTATTTTTCAATCCGCCCTCTTCACTGTTTGGATAAGCTTCGTGGAATTCATCAGGTCCCATCACTTTGTCGATAAAATAACGACCAGTTGTTTCATCATAAGTAGTTGCACTACGCCAGAAATTTGCGATTTCTAAAAGCATCTCAGCACCGTATTCTTTGATGAATCTAGTGTCATCTGTATTATTCCAATACATCCAAACATTATAGGCAATTGCTAAAGAAACGTGGCGTTGTAAAATACTGTGATCTTCGCCCCATTCACCATTTAGCGGATTTAAATGAAGTTTTTGTGTTTCCTCGCCACCATCTAAACCTGATTGCCAAGGATACATTGCACCTACATAATTGCTTTCAAGAGCGTTCTCTTTGGCTTTACCAAGACGATTGTAACGATACATCAAGATTTGCTTCGCAGTTTCAGGGAAATGCATAATATAGAATGGTAAAATAAAGATTTCATCCCAAAAAATGTGTCCCCGGTAGGCTTCACCATGTAGCCCACGAGCAGTGATTGAAACATCTAATTCTGGATTACTACAAGGAGACGCAGAAACAAGTAAGTGATAAATATGAGTACGCAATAATNNCCAGATACTGAAATATCAGCTTTTTCCCACAATTTTTGCCAAGCTTTTTTACTTTCAGCTAGCTCAGTTTCAAAAGAAGTTGGGATTGGAGCAAGCGTATTCCAACTTTCAGAAGCGATAGAAGTTGTCACTTGTACATGTTTTTCGAACGTATACGTTTCTCCTTCGTTAGCTTCAAATTCGATAATTTGTTCGATTGTTTCAGAACCAATGGTTGTTTGGATTTGATCAGCAGTAAAGAAATCACCGGCTATTTGTGCCTTCTGACGTACTGTAATCTCAGATTGATTGGTCACCATTTCAATTACTGCTTCATTTTCTTTGGCTTTTAAAGCTGTTACATGAAAATGTTTAGCAGTCAGGTTTCTATAACGTTCAACATTGAAATTATAAACCGATCCATCCGCTTCTGTTTTTAAAGCAATCGTTTTAGAAAAATTAAGAGGCTCTACCATATATTTGATACTATAATTAGTCATTTGTGCCATATTGACGATTTTTAACGTTGTAATTTTAATCAAATGATGGTAATCATCTTCAATCACCATTTCTGAAGAAAACAAACCCGTTTTTAAATTTAAATGTCGATGAAGTTGATGAATTTTTGCTTCCTCAACGTGCAACCAATCAGAGCTATCAGCCACTTTGATACTGATATATTGACTATTTGGTGTGTTGACAAAATCTTCATTTTCAACAATTTGCCCAGCAACTGTCGATTCTTCCTTATTGTACAAACCAGCAAGATAAGTCGCTGGATAATTTTCTTTGGAAATCGTCATTTCAGGCAGTGTTCCACGAAGGCCCATAAATCCGTTCCCAATCGTTAATAAGGATTCCACGGAATATTCCTCTTTACCAGGATGATAACCATAGTAATCAAGGTTCCAGGTAGTATATTGTTCTTGTTGTTTGAAAGCTGTTGCGATATCTGTAGCATATTCAACCCAATTTTCACTAATAACTGGAAGATTCAAAGCTTCAGAGAAATGTTTACTGAATTCTGCTTGAGAACCATTGAGTTCAGTAACCTTAGGGTTTGCAGTATAAAATCCTGAAGGAATTTCTGAGAAGACTACGCCATTAACGTCAGAAAAGTTCGTTTGGATTGTTTCAACTAAAGGTTGCATACTATTTGGCAGTTCAAAGTCAGAAAAGGCAATAGACTGCTCATTTAGTGATTGTTGTTCTGTATCTATTTTAGTTACAGCTAAGTGAGTAGGATGAAGTGTCAACAATAAATAAGTCATGAAAAAGCTCCTTTGTAATTTTTAACTTGTATAGACATGTTATTATCTTTAGTATAGTATGAATTTCTGAGAAATACAAGAGAATCCTACGAGAAAAAGGATTCTTAATTCTGTTTTACTAACGATGAAAGCGTCTATATTTTTGGTAAAGAGTATGCTATGATTTCTTTGAATAGTCAATTATGGGGGAGAAGAGATGAATAAATTTCATGAGATTTTTTTAAACCTTGAAAAAGATATATTAGAAGGTACTTATCAACCAGGAATGTTATTACCAAGCGAAAATCAATTAGTAGAGCAACATGGAGTTTCAAGAGAAACAGTGAGAAAAGCATTGAATCTTTTGATCAATGCAGGTTATATTCAAAAAAAACAGGGAAAAGGTTCTATTGTTTTAAATATCAGAAAATTTGATTTGCCAATTTCAGGTGTAATCAGTTATAAAGAATTACAAGAAGCACAACATATGAAGAGTGTAACGAAAGTTGTTGAGCTGAAGGAAGAGGAAGTCAGTAGCTCTTTGGCTTTTTTGACTGGTTGGCAAAAAGGCGCTGCTGTTTGGCGTTTAGTGCGTCAACGTGAGATTGATGGGGAAGTAGTAATTGTTGATATTGATTACTTGTTAAAAGAAATCATTGAAGAATTACCGAAAGATAGAGCAGCAGATTCGATTTATGATTATTTTGAAAATGAGTTGAACTTAGCCATCAGTTATGCACAAAAAGAAATTACAGTAGAACCAATTACCTTGGAAGATCAAAAGTTGATGGATTTACAAGGTGATACACATGTCGTGGTTGTAAGAAGTGTAGTTAGTTTAGAAGATACTCGTTGTTTCGAATACACCGAATCGAGGCATAGATTAGATAAATTTAAATTTGTTGATTTTGCAAGACGTAGAAAAGTAAAAGAAAGTTAGTGTTTGGCTTCATCATTTTGAAGTATATAAATAGATATATTTGGTACAAAAGTGTGATCAAAATAGCTAATTCTAACAAAAATGGCAGGTCTTATGAAAGTAGAAGTTAGCTCTCATAAGGCTTCCTTTTTTAAGAATTCTTAGTCTTTTTTTATTTAACTTTTTGTTATTTTTTAAGTTAATAAATACAATAATTGGCATAAAAAAAGTAAATGCCAAGATAAATTACCAAGCGCAACCTGATCTTTTTTATTGTTAACTATTTAAGAATGAATCATAATAAATAGATGAAAAGAGGGGATGAAGTGGAATATTTAGTAAAGGAATTTTCAAAGTTAACAACGAAAGAGTTTTATGAACTAGTCAAATTACGGATTTCAGTATTTGTGGTGGAACAAACGTGTTTTTATCAAGAAGTAGATGATTTGGATGAACTTGCTATCCATACTTGGTTACAAGAAGGATCAGATATTGTTGGATATACTAGGATTTATCCTAAAGATGATACTACTGTAACGTTTGGTCGAGTCATCATTCATCCTAATTATCGCGGTCAAAAATTAGGGAATCAATTAATTAAAAATACGTTAGAAGTTATTTATGATTGTTATCCTGATAGGGATATAGTAATCGGAGCACAAGCTCATTTAGTAGATTTTTATGGTGCCTTTGGATTTAAAGCGATTTCCGATAGTTATTTAGAAGATGATATCCCTCATATTGATATGAAAAAAGAGCGTACGTGAGAGAAGAAATTTAGAAATAGGCGAAAACTATTGTAAAAAATAGTGAGAAAAATAACCAGTGAATTAAAAAAAGTCTACCTGATTCTAATGGCTAAATTTTTTATCAACTATATCTGAAAGTAAAAGTGTTAAAAGGCATTATAATTACTTAGATGTATGATATATGGTACTATCAAAGGAAGTTTAGTAAATGGATGAGGAGGGATATCATGAGCAAGACTGTCATGTGGTTTCGGAAGGATCTTAGATTTGAAGATAATACAGCATTTTCTCATATGTTAGAAGAGCACAAGGTATCGGAAGAACTGATTTGTTTGTTTCAATTGAATCCAGCACAGTTTTTAGAAAATAGTTTTAATCAAAATGCTTTTTTTCTGAGTTTGAGGTCCTTTCAGGAAACAGCGAAAGCTAAAAATCGAACGATTCATTTTTTATACGGAGAGGTAATTGATAGTTTTTCGGCATTAAAAAAAGCGTACCCAGAATGGGATCACATCTATTTTAATCAAGATGAACGTGGTTATGGGAAACAAAGGGATGAACTAGCTAGTGCTTTTTTTAAAGAAAATGACATTCAAATTTCTTGTTTTCAAGATAGCCATCTTCATGGTGTTCAAGAAGTCAAAAAGCCAGATGGAGAAGCGTATAAAGTGTTTACGCCTTATTTTAAAAAATGGTCGGAATTACCTAAAAGAAAATATGAACAGAGAGACGATGATACAATCGTTTTTGCAGAATTGACCCATGATTTATTTGTTCAAGGACAAAAACAATTTCAAATGATGAATGAACAACTCGCACTACCATTTGATTATTTGTGTGGGGAACAGGAAGCTGAAAAATATCTTAAAGAATTTATTAAAAACCGACTTCATGACTATCAAAAAAATCGAGATTATCCAGCTAAAAATGATACAAGTAAGTTATCAAGATTTTTGCGAACGGGTGAATTATCGATTCGTAAAGTATGGCAAGCGGTAATTGCAGAACCAGAATCAGATGGGCGTCAAACATTTATCTCTGAACTTTGTTGGCGAGATTTTTATAATATGATTTATTTTGAAAATCCAAATCAGAAAAATCAAGAAATTAAAGAAAAATATCGTCATTTATCGTGGAGCTATGATAAAAAAAGGCTGGAGGCTTGGAAAACAGGGCAGACAGGTTATCCATTAGTCGATGCGGCGATGAGACAATTGAATCAAACAGGTTGGATGCATAATCGATTACGGATGGTAGTAGCTTCCTTTTTGACGAAAGATTTACTGATTGATTGGCGCGAAGGAGAAAAATATTTTCAAGAGAAACTGATTGATTATGATTCCGCTAGTAATATTGGTGGTTGGCAGTGGGCAGCTTCTACTGGAACGGATGCTGTTCCGTATTTTCGAATTTTCAACCCAATCAATCAAAGTGAAAAGTTTGATAAGTACGGTTCTTTTATTCGCCAATTTGTTCCAGAATTAGAGCAGATACCAAATAAATATATTCATTTTCCGAATAAAATGAATGAAGAGCAACAGAAGTCTGCGAATTGTGTTATTGGAAAAGACTACCCATTTCCGATTGTAGATCATAGCAAACAGCGACAAAAGATACTTAATTTTTTTAAAGAACAAGAGGACAATTAAAACGAAATGAATGGTAAAAGCTGAAGCAAAGCCAATGAAAATAAGAGATAATTCACAAAAATTTGCAAAACACCAAGTAGGAATCATTCCACATCGAATGGGAACCTTTCGTGTTTTCTGTTATTTTCGCGAATTGTCTCTTATTTGTATTAAAACGTACTATTTCTGATTGATATCAGTTACTTAATAATATAATGATAGCTCTATTTTTTGTTTGAAGAATTACTCGTTACTGTTTCTGTTTTTTCTACTGAGGTATTTTCTGAACGTTGATTGGCTAACAAATCACGAATTTGTTCGAGGTATTCTTCTGCAGTAGGTGCCTTTGGTTTCTCTGGCTCTTCTTTTTCTTCTTTATTTTTGAATTTATTTGCGGCTTTAACAATTAAAAATAATACGAATGCAGTAATCAAAAAGGTAACAATCGCACTTATTACATCACCAAATCGAAATTCTACGCCTTTAAAAGAAAAGACTAAACTGCCTAGCGCATCATCCGCACTTTGTTTATTGATTGTCAAAACGAAAATTAAACTGATAAGAGGAGTAATTAAACCTTCCACTACTTTTGATACAATCGCCGTGAAGGCACTACCAATAACAACCCCAACTGCTAAATCCAAAACACTTCCACGCATGATAAAATCTTTAAATTCTTTAATCATATTTTTTCCTCCTCTAGTATAAAAACAGTATATAGAAAATTCAATAAAATTTGAAATGAAAGGCTCTTACATAAAGGAAAGAGTAGTTTGCTGTGCTATAATTAGAAAGATAGAGCAATTCTTAAAAAAGTTTTTAGTTTAGAGCTGAAAATTGTATTCTTTTCGTTGCTTTATTATGATGAGAATGAAGAGGAGTTGATAGTATGACAATTAAATTAGCGCAAGGTGTCGACTTGCATGTTATTCCAACTGAAAAATATAAAACTACACGTATTTTAGTTCGTTTCGATACGCGTTTAGATAAAGATAATATTACGAAACGGACGTTACTTTCTAGTCTGTTAGAAACGAACAGTTTAAAATACCCAGATCAAGTGAAACTGAGTGAGCAGTTAGCAGAAATGTATGGAGCAAGTTTTGGCATCAATGTAACCAAAAAAGGAAACCATCATTGGCTGAATGTGTCATTAAGTATTGTAAACGATAAATATTTGACCAATAGCCAAGTGCTAAAAGAAGCCGTTGCTTTTGTCAGAGAAGTTCTATTTAATCCTAACATCGTAGAAGGTGTATTTGAACCTAAAACATTTGAGCGGGAAAAAGAAAATTTAAAAGCATACTATGAAAGTATCTCTGAAGATAAACAGACCTATGCTGCATTAGCATTACAACAACTGTATTTCAGCCAATCAGCAGATCAAAAAATACCGAGTTTTGGAACAGTTGAGGCATTAGTAGCTGAAACACCAGAAAGTATTACAGACTATTATCACAAAATGATTGCTGAAGATCAAATTGATATTTTTGTTTTAGGTGATACGAATGAATTTGAGGTAGGTCAGCTTTTTGAAAAATTACCTTTTAGTGATCGTGAAATGGGCCGAAGCGATATTTTTTATCATCAACCAGTACGTAACGTAATCGAAGAACGCTCTGAACAAGAACCATTAGCGCAGTCAAAATTGAATTTAGGCTACAATACAAGTATCTATTATGGTGCTAAAAACTATTTTGCCTTGCAAGTGTTTAATGGGATTTTTGGCGGATTTCCCCATTCTAAGTTATTTATGAATGTCCGAGAAAAAGAAAATCTAGCTTATTATGCATCTAGTAGCATAGATACTTTTCGTGGGATGATGACCGTCCAGACTGGTATTGATGGTAAAAATCGCAATCGAGTGTTACGACTTATTTCAACTGAATTGGAGAATATGCGTAACGGTAAAATCACTGAGATGGAAATCATTCAAACAAAAGCAATGCTTAAAAATCAATACCTTCTTTCCTTAGATAATGCAGGAGCGGTATTAGAAAATGCATATTTGACAGACTTGATGCCTCATTTACGATTGACTACGGAAGAATGGATTGCTCGAATGGAAGCTGTCACGGTAAAAGATATCCAAAAAGTTGCAGAATCAATTGCTTTGCAAGCTATTTTCTTTTTGGAAGGAGAAAAAACAGATGCATAAAAAAGAATATCCTAAAATCAATGAAACACTATATACAGAAAAGATGGCAAATGGATTAACGGTCTATTTATTGCCTAAAAAAGAATATCATAAAACCTATGGATTATTTACAACAGACTACGGTTCAATCGACAATGAATTTATTCCGTTAGGAGAAGAAACATTGACGAAAGTTCCTGATGGGATCGCTCATTTTCTAGAACATAAAATGTTTGAAAAAGAAGACGGAGATGTATTTCAACAATTTGGTCGTCAAGGAGCTTCAGCGAATGCATTTACAAGTTTTACCAAAACAAGTTATCTATTTTCTACAACAGATGAAGTAGAAAAAAACTTAGAAACATTGATTAACTTTGTTCAAGCACCTTACTTCACGAAAGAAACTGTGGAAAAAGAAAAAGGGATTATTGGACAAGAAATTCAAATGTATTTAGATGATTCCAATTGGCGCTTATTTTTTGGGATTCTAGGGAACTTGTATCCTAAACATCCGTTACACATTGATATTGCTGGAACGGTAGAGAGCATTGCGGATATCACGGCAGAAGATTTATATAAGTGCTATCACACATTTTATCATCCAAGTAACATGACCTTGTTTGTTGTTGGGAAACTGGAACCAGAAAAAATGATGGCATTTATTCGTGAAAACCAAGCCCAAAAAACGTTTGCGCAAGCAACGCCGATCGTTCGTCATTTCCCACAAGAAACGGTAGAAGATATTGTTCGTGAGAGTAAGATGGAGATGGCTGTTTCTCGACCGAAAGTTATTGTTGGCTTAAAGGGACTAGATGAAGTACCAACAGACGGATTTGAACTTTTAAAGTATAAATCTGCAATCAATTTATTATTGCAATTGTTGATTGGTAACACTTCTCAAAATTATCTGCGTTTATACGATGAAGGATTGTTAGATGATAGCTTCAGTTATGAATTTAACTTAGATCGTAGTTTTCATTTTGCGGATTTGGGTGGCGATAGTGACCAACCAGAATTATTAGCTGAAGAATTGGAAAAAATCCTACTATCTTTTGAAGAAAGTACTGAACTGACTGATGAAAATTTACAATTACTGAAGAAAAAGATGATTGGAAAATATTTACAATCATTGAATTCTTTAGAACATATTGCTAATCGCTTTTCTCAATCGTTGTATGGAGAAGTGACACTTTTCGATACGATCCAAGTAATTGAAACGATTGAATTGGAGGATATTCAGCAAGTGGGTCGAGCATTTATTCGTAAAGAGGCGTTAAGTCGTTTTTATATGTATCCAAAAGAATAATGCTAAAAATGAAACTATCGGAATAAATGCTGATAAGTATTTAGACTTTCTTAAGAAAATAAGAAAGTCTAAATAGAAAATAGATTGATGTGATTTTATTCATAATACGAATTTTATCAAAGAAAAGATTGCTAAATAAACCTGAATAAATGCTGGTACAAAGGCAAATTTTTTCAAAAATATTCTTTTTTTCTTATCTTCTGTTAAAAGATTTGAAGGCGTTAAAATTTATTCGTTTGATTAAAAACAACAACTATGAGAAATAGGGTAAAAACTTTTCAAATAGCTATACTCATTAAGTTTTTTTGTGGTATCCTTAAATCAAATAAGTACAAAATAATTGGAATGAAGAGTAAGTAATTGAAAAGAAAATTAATGAGTGAAAATGAAACCAACATAAATAAATGAAGTGTGTGAATGAAGAGTTAATAGAGTGGCACAGCTAAGAAAATAACAGCTGTGACTTTTTTACTCTTTAAAAATGGAAATAACTCATTTGGATAAATAAATTTGAAAGACTGGAGAAGATGGACGGGTGGCCAGCGTGAATATAGGAGAAAAGTTAAGAGAAGCACGTCTGCAGAAAAATATTACATTAGATGAACTGCAGCAAATTACCAAAATACAAAAACGTTATTTGATGGCAATTGAAGAGAATGAGTTTGATGCTCTGCCAGGGACTTTTTATGTCCGTGCCTTTATTCGCCAGTATGCGAATGCTGTTGGATTAGACGGAAATGATTTAGTAAATATTTTTGATGGAAAAGATACAATGAAATCTGTGGAAGAAACCATTCAATTTGAAGAGCTAGATGGTTCTCGAATACAAATGTATGAAGAAGAAGAAAGTAGTACTTGGATCAAGAATTTACCAGCCATTGTTTTTTCGTTGATTGGGATGGCGATTTTGGTAATCGTTCTTTATATTTCTTGGCAGAACCGCCAAGATAATCCAATTATTGAAACTCCGGCTTCTGAGATTAGTAAGGTTTCAACAACATCTGAGTCTAGTGAGACGTCTGCATCAAGTAGTTCGGAAACTTCGACATCGAAATCAAGTTCTTCAAGTGAACCTAAGCCTAAAACAGAAGTGACATATGTTAGTGAGCTAAATGGTACTGTTGAGATGAATGCAGTCAATGTTCCAGCTCCTGCAAAACTGACCTTTAAGGCATCACCAGCGGCTTGTTGGGTAGGGATTTATGTACCAACAGCAACGAACGGTGATAATGGCTATTTCTTCCAAGAAACAATTCAGCCAGGTCAGCCGAAAACAGTGGAAATCCCAGATGGAACGACACAAATTGTTGTTACATTCGGTGCTTCTGAAAATATAGAATTTAAGCTAGACGATCAACTTGTTGCATTTAACCCGAATGATACTGGTATCGGTTTTAGAAAGGTTAATCTAGCGATTGCTTATGCAAGTCAAACGCAAACAGACCAATCGGTACAACCGTAAGCATCACAAGAATCAGCACAATAATATAAAAACAGAATAGTAAGATTGATAAGTATTTCGTGTGTATAAAAAAGCTTAACTCCTAAAAGTTAAGCAGATACGAGAGCTATCGAAGTGTTCGTTTTCCTGATTTACCAAAACCTAGTAAAGTACAACGCCCAAACCGTTAGGGGAACATTTAGAGGAAGAGGAGGTTGAGACAGCATTACTTAGGTTCAATCAAGTAGGTAAGAAACATCATCAGAGCTACGTGATTGGAGCTACGTGATTTTGTCCAAACCAAATTTTTTCTCTTTTTTATTTTTAACTACGATCCAAGCGATCAAATTTATTTTTCGTGACACGTTTTGAAAGATAACGTACAATGTAAAAGGAAAGAGAGGAGTAGTAGGCATTGAATTTACCCAATAAATTAACAGTCCTTCGAATTTTCATGATTCCAATTTTTATTCTTGTTGTTAGTGTTCCTATGGATTGGGGGACGATAACTATAGCAGGAACTTCTTTAGCTGTGACACAGTTAGTAGGTGCAGTTTTATTTGCATTAGCCAGTATTACCGATTGGTTAGATGGAAAAATTGCCCGTGCACAAGGATTAGTAACTAATTTTGGTAAGTTTGCTGATCCATTGGCTGACAAAATGCTTGTAATGACAGCTTTTATTATTTTAGTTGGTCAAGGGAAAGCCCCTGCTTGGGTGGTGGCGATCATTGTTTGTCGCGAATTAGCAGTGACAGGGTTACGTTTGCTTTTAGTTGAAGGTGGAGAAGTGATGGCGGCAGCATGGCCAGGGAAAGTAAAGACAGCAACTCAAATGGTTGCGATCATTCTATTGTTAATTAATAATGTTCCGTTTTCAGCTATTTCCATTCCGTTAGATCAAATTATGCTCTATGCTTGTTTGATTTTTACTATTTACTCTGGTGTAGATTATTTTGCAAAAAATGTAGCAGTTTTTAAAGATTCAATGTAATGAGTTATTTAACAATTGGTATTAAGTAGCAGGGTGTCAATAGAGAAAGTTTAAATTAAATGCTGAAATTCTGGTTTGAGGTCGGGACATAATTATAGTATAATTTGTCTCTGCCTTTATGATTTTCATACATAAGTATTAATGGTTATTGCAAAAGAACATATAATCCTTCTGAGCGTTATTTACTAAAAGAATAGAGAGACTGGATAGTTTCATTTTGATGAATCATTATAATTAAACTTGAAACTATCCGTTAGATAATAAACGCTTAAACCAGTCGCTTTGTCGATCATGGTTTATTTTGGTAGGATCTAAGAAATTGAAAAAAGCAGTTTTTGATATTAACAAATAAAAAAACAGCTACCTCCTAAAGTGGGATGTATGAAACATGTGAAAGAGGCGTTTGTTTCTTTTTGTTAGTCTATTCAAATTCAGTCAAAAAAAGAAACAAACGCGACTACGTAAGATTTTAGTTGTAAATGAATGTTTAAATATTGTGTTATTTTTTTTCAGACATCAAAAACGAATAAATGGTGAGACAAAAGCAACCTTTTGAGAAATAAGTCGAAACTTACCAAAAATTTGAAGATCAATTTGCGGAAATGTCTTCTTATTTTTCGAGGCTAAACACTTTCGTTCCAGCCTCATTATTTCAATCAGAAAGACCCACTTTTTATCAAATAGACACGACAAAATAGTCAGTGAGGAGCTTATATTTTATGCCCAAAAAAGGGGAAAATATTTATAAAAGAAAAGACGGCCGTTGGGAAGGTCGCTATAAAAAAACCAGGACAAAAGATGGAAAAATTATCTATGGTTACGTCTATGGACGGAAGTATGTTCACGTTCAGCAAGAATTAATGAAACAGAAAATGAGATATGAAACGCAACAAGATACTCTTTTCTTAGGTACTGTTTCAGAGTGGTTTGATGAGTGGCTTAATTTTTATATCAAAGATAAGGTGAAACATTCTACTTGGGTCAGCTATGATATGAAAACTAAAAACCATATTCGTCCTTATTTTGAAAACAAGATATTGCACCTTGTGACACAAGAAGATATCAACAAATTTGTTCGTCACATAATGAACCAAGAACTATCTGAGAACATGACTAAAAATATTTTGCAAATTTTAAAGAACAGTTTTGGATTTGCTGTTAAAAAAGGGTTTCTACCTGATAATCCCACAAAAAATATTTTATTGACGAAAAAGAATTCTAAGTCTGTTTATGCGTTATCGTTGGAAGAACAACACAGGTTAGAGCACGTTGCCTTTCAAGAAAAGCAATGTTCTGCGGTTGTTTTGGCTTTGACAACAGGGATGCGAATTGGTGAAATTTGTGGCTTAAAGTGGAGTGATATTGATTTTAATCAAGGAATCATTTATGTACAGCGATCTCTTCAACGTCTTCCAGAGCAACATGAAAGAGGAAAAACAAAAATTTTTTTTGGTTCTCCAAAAACCAAAAATTCAATTCGTTCAATCCCATTAGCACCACATTTATGTAAGTACCTAGAAGAAAAAAAGTTGTTGTCTACATCAGAGTTTGTGATTTCTGTCAAAAATCATCACGCAGAGCCTAGAACCGTCACTTATCGTTTTAAAAAGTGTTTGAGACAAGCTGGACTTGATGATATCCATTTCCACGTATTGAGACATACTTTTGCGACACGTTGTGTTGAATTAGGTGTGGACATCGCTTCCTTGAGTAAGTTGTTGGGCCACCATTCAATCAAGTTGACGTTAGACACATATACTGATTCTTTGTGGGAAAAAAGACAAGAAGCCATGGAAATTTTAGATAGAATGATTTTTGTTAGTCGTAAAAATACTGAAGATTATCAAAAACAGAGCTAAGGAATTGTATTAAAAAAGTAAATTATTGAAAATAGCTATAAAAAAAACTGAAAATCATGAAAGTTTTGAAAAACACGAGGATTTCAATAGTTATATTGAAAGGGTTTAGATAAGTGTAGTTCTAATTTTTATGATTTTCAGTTTTTTGATATCGAGTAACTATCTTTAATACACAAGGAATTAGTATAAGGGGTGAACTATTCTTAGGGTTTATTTTTATAGTATTAAATTTTTCATATTTCTAAAATGTTGTTTCATGAATAGGATTTTTTGTTATAAAAAGCAATAATTTTATAGGGAACTTACGTTGTTTAAAAGAGTGTCTATTTATAAAAATTTGAAAAATATTTTCATAAATAAACATGTGTTTTTCAAAACTAAAACTATAGGTCTAATACTTATCTTGGGGAAGAAAGAGCATTTTATTTATTATTTTTATTAGCAGTATTAGTTAGGGACTGAACGGTTGTAGCCCAACTTGCTTTTCTGTGCTTATAAATAAAAATGGGGATAGCGAAGAAAATGGTAGTTAAGACAATAACAAATACTAAGTTCAATAGAGAATTGTTTAAGAATGTTAATAGTAAAGCGACTATGATTGTAAGCAAAAGTAAGATGGCAAAGAAATAAGCTAAGCCATTTCCTGATTTTCCTACTCTGAACGGATGAGGTTGATTTGGCTCTTTTTTTCTCATAACTAAAAATCCGATTGCCATCAATGAGTAGGCAATACAGTACAGAACGGTACCGCTATTGGTAATGATGATAAAAACTTTGTTGATACCAGGGATCACGACATAAGCAGCTGCTAAAGCGGAAATGGCGATTGCTTGAATAAACAAAAGGTTTGGACAAGCGTTGAATTTATTCGTCTTCCAAAATTTGAATTTAGGTGGGAAATCTCCATTTAGTGCGCTTTGAGTGACTGTTTTAGATGCACTAACAAACCAAGTGGACATATTCGTCAAGACACTGACAATGGATAGTAGACAGAAAATTTGTACAACGAAATAAGGTAATCCAAGGTAGTGAGCGAATAACTGTAACGGTTGTGCACCGTTATTTAACTGAATTTTACCTGCTGGGATCACGTTAGCAACCAAAAATGAATTGACAATTGAAAAAACAGCTAGTAAAACTAACGATAAAATAATGCCTTTAGAATATTGTTGAGAAGGTTTTTTCAGTCTAGTAATAAAGACAGACGACATTTCGATTCCTAAAAAGATAAAGATGATTCCGCTAAAATACATTCCAGTTCCACTAGTGAAAGATTTAGGGAATAAACTTGAAAATTCAAAATGACCTAAAATACTATTGGCGATGAAGCCAAATTTATAAAAAGTGAATGCTCCTAATGAAAAAAGTAAAACCACGGGTATGTACAACCCTAACCAAACACCAAATTTCCCATTGATTTTTGCCATATCAAATTTTAAATTCAACAAGGTCATTGTCCAGACTAATAGCAGAATAACGACTAGAGTATACAATTGATTTTCAATCAAATCGGGTTTATTCAATAATAAGGCGACCATTGGTGCAAAACCAGTTCCGACGACGACCATCGATGGGAACATAGCAGACCAAATCAGCCATGAAGTAACAAAGCCCCATTTAGGACCTAGCGTATTCTTGACCCATAATTCTGGACCACCTCGACCTGGAAACGTTGTACCGAATTCTCCTGAAATAAGTGCAATTGGTAAAGCAAAACCGATAGCAGCAATAGCCATATAAATAAACATGTTCCAGCCAGTTGCGGTCAAAGTAGAATAGTAAGGGCCAGCAACTAATGCGAAAGTCAAACCGATAAATGTTGGTAACGTGATTTTTGATAATTTTTTCAAAGAACCGCCACCCTGATTGACAGGGGTGGGGCCTTTGGCTTCAACTGGTTGTTTTGCTGCAGAACTATTTGATGATTGTGGTAACGTAGCCATTTGTTATCCCTCCATTAATTAGTAATAATTTTAGTAAGTCAAAAGATTAAACATCTTTTGTAATATCAAAGGTTAGCTTAGATAAACCCAAGCCATTTTGAACAAGATTACCAATATGATTCATAGCAAGTCCGTTCATTTTCAAGATATTTTCTGCATTTTTTTCTGTTAAAAAGTCAGTACTATTTTTAGGCTGATTTGCGATAAAGGCAGCATCTGTTTGAGCGATTAATTGATTGGCAAGAATTTTTGCAGCCGTTAAGTAATCAAAATTTACAGCATTCAATTTATCATAGTCTCTCTCAACTAAAACAGCTAATGTGCGATACATCCAGTAAGCTTGGTCAATTGAATAATCGATTGTTGTTGTATTGTAAGATGGGGCTGTATCAGTAGCATTTGTGTAGAAAGGGACATACGGATTAAAAGCTGTCGGTCCGCTATTTAACCAGAAAATCGCTGCAATTTCACTAGGGACATGATTTCTGATTTCTAAAATATGTGACTCAGCTGTTCGGTTCATTGAAATTGGACGGAACATTTTTTTTTCAATAGCATTGTTATCATTAAAAGGATCGTAGACTGTTTCATCATAATGAGAACTTAAAACTGTGGCAACATCTTCAACAGTCAACAAACGATTGGGCTTGAAAAAAAAAGGCATATCACTTGCTACTGGGGATGAACCTGTCAAACCTAAAATTTTTTGACCGTACCATACTCTAGAAGTATTATAACGACGATCTTCTTTAGAACTTGTTCCAAAAATATGACGGAAAATAAAGGTACTAACGTCTGGATTTAAATGATTTTCTTTGACGAATTCTTGAATTCCTTCAGAATACATAAAGTTATCTTCATCATCAAAATCAATTTCTTCAATGATTGATTGATTAGCGATTACAGCACAACAATCATCTGGAATTCTTTGAGCTACCCAATGGTGTCCACATGGAATTTCCATATACCAAATTTCATCTTTGTCGCTGAAAATAATCCCGTTTCCCTCATGAGATCCATGCTTCTTGATGATTTCAGCAACATAACGAACCCCTTCTTTAGCAGAGTGAATATAAGGAAGAACCATGCTCAATAGTGAATCTTCACCAAAACCTTTTTCAGTCAACGGATCGATTGCTAGAACTGAGGTATTACCAAAGATACTTTCTGTCGAACTCATGGCGATATTCAATGAATTAATCCCAGCTTCACCCATGATCCCCAATGTTTTTCTTTCATAGTTGATGAATGGAATCATTTGATAGCTTAGAGAACCTTTAGGGTATTTTTCTTTGTACCCTGAAACAGAGGAGTGATATTCTCCTACGCCGTTTTTATCTTCGGGTATAGTGATAAATTTTACTGGTTGAATAGGTTTTTCTGCATCCGCATTTCTAGCAATCATGGTGGATCCTGTTCTAGACGCATTTTTTCCAACTAATACGGTTGTACACATAAGATTTTCCTTCTTTCTTTTTTATGCAATAGGATTCATAGGATTCCAAAATGGCAGCAAAACAGGTTTTTGTTTAAGCATCTTTTGTTGTGCTTCGGTTAGAAAATCTTTTCTAATAACAACTTCGAACACATAGTTATCCATCCATTGATCATCCATTACGAAAAATCCTTTATCGCCAACTGTGCGGCCCCAACTATTTTCAACTTTCCATTTTGTTGGTTTATTATCGATTAAGTTTACGCCACCAAAGACCATAGCGTGAGTAGGTAGACTATCTCTGTAATTGAAACGATTCCCTTTATCAGAAATGAAATCAATCCCTAGTAACTTTTCTAAATGATAAAGTTCTGTTGACAGGATTCCTTTTTGTCTATCGAAATATTTTAGAACATCACAACCAAACCAAACAGGTTCACCGGTTTTTATTTGTGTGATTGTCATTTTTTTTAAATCATTCATTGGTAAATTTAAGTATTTATTTGGAGTACCACCAACCATATTGTCTGACATAGCTACTTCATAAAGCTGATTGTAAGGCATTTCTTCTGTTGGTACATTGATTACACCCACATAGTCTTTTAAGTCTAAATCGACATAATTAGTATAGAAATCAAGCGGTGTCAAATCTGTGTAGTTCATATAGGCGTTTTTTTGGGTTCTAAAATTAAAGTTGATGGTTTGAGGAGGTGTGCCAAGTGTGATGGATAAAACTTCGTACACTTCTTGTAAGTTTTGAGCTATTTGTTGCGTGATAGTTGCATCATCTGTCTGTTCTGCTACTAATTTTCGTAAAATGAGCGCATCTTTTCTTAGTTTAGAATTTAAAATAGTATTTAGGTCAGCCGAAGTGATGCTACAGTTGGTTTCATTCATTTCATAACTTGGAACAACACCATATTTTTCAATCAACGAAACGATTAAGTTCCAATCACCGCCATCTTGTTGAGGGGAATTCAATAAGTATTTGACTTCTCTACTAGAAAGATCAGCGGATGCTGTTTTTAAAATATTACTAT
>FAUB01075768.1:0-10101 GCA_900068805.1 Heliconius timareta timareta
GCAGTCCCAGCTGCACGTCTGCCCTAACACGAAATGAAAACACTTCACCACGAGTGCTTTCATCAGACAAAGTAAATTCGTTTCACTTACTATAAACAACTTGATGTAAGAAATTGTTTGTGCTAGGTATGCAATTGACGCTTTCTAGTGATTAGCGTAATGACTTAATTTTTTTTTTGCACATAGCAAGAAGAGGGAACCTAGTGTTAAGACAAACTGTTCCCCACCTTCCGCCCAATTTTCGAGGTATTGCTTGAAAATGACGTAATATGATATAGTTTTACAAGGATACTCAATGTCTTTAATAAGTTTAACAATTTATATAGAAAGACAGTACAATCATTAAATTTATATAAAAGTATGTAACTTAAAATGTCTTAAATATTGATTTCAAAGGTCAATTGTCAATGTCTTAATTAAAGATATGAATAAACTAAAAACATTTATTTAAAAAGTCAAAATTATCATAGTCAATAGGTATATTATTACTAGCAATTTTAGCATTTCATTCTAATAATCCCATTACGCTGTCATACATGTATTGGTATTGTCCAGTCAGCTATAACATAGCAATGGAATATTATGTAGAACCATTCAATTGCGGTCATCTTCAGATATATGTGTAAACCCCAAATTTCTAATAATCTCACTAGTTTAAACTAAACTTCCGCAACTTTTAGTGTGCAATAAAGGTTTTTTTGTAAAATCTATCTATTTACTTCTATTGTGAGAAAACTTTATTTGTAGACTAACTTATGCAATATTTTATGAACAAATACGTTCGTAATATCAACCAATAACCAAGACAAAAGCTCTGAAAAGAAAACCACCTCCACCTTACTGTAAATGTCAAGTAATAATTTAACATATACAGAAAATATTCAATTAAAATATATTTAAACCCGTATTGCTTTTATAATATATCTATCACTGGTGTATAAGCAACCAATACTATATATAGCACATACAAACGTCGGGTCGTAAAGCTCGCGTATAATAAGAATACTAGCTGTAGTAGTACCAGTAGTAACTCTTATACCGTAGACGGACAATTAATATGATGAATGAAATGGTATTTCAGCTAATAGCTAGGAAGGTAACTTTACTGAGGATTTTAGACGAAGTACTATATTTTACAAATGAAAGAAAAATCATACTATAATTATTAAAATAAGATGAATACAGGTTAGTTGTTATCTTCATCAACTCTTAATTAAGAGTTGACAACCAAAATGGGGTTTTAGCAATATGTTTTACTTCGAATTAGAAATAAAAAATTATGCACATCATTATACATTTTGTAATATGTGTCTATAGTAAAAAAATCTATGCAAACTATACATTTAAAAGTAATTCTCTCATTCTATTCATAAGTAAAGCTGAGCTTTAAATACATACTCATTGTGAGGGATATCTTCGAGCTGGTTGGCAAGCGCGGCCGCCAATAGGGCGAGGAGGAGCAGCGGGCGCCTGGTCATGGTGCCTAGCGCCATCGCACTCGCCACATGACAAGAGGAACACACTCCACTGGGTCTCTACATGGGATCACACCACTCGCACTGCACTGCAATGTCACCAGGACTGAGGCATCGGGGCGTGCGGGGACGAGTGGACGTGGCAACAGAGTGTACGGCGGCCGCGCGCCCCCCGCCCGTCCCTCCTCACCGCCGCGCCGCCCGCCCAGCCGCAGTGACGCTGCGCGCGAATCATACGCCCAATAACGCAGCCCTATTATTGAGATTTATTTGATCATGCATACACTTGATGGTCAGAAACGGTCGACCCTATTATTATTCTCTTATCGAGGGTGACATTGCGAGCATTCTTATTATAGGCATATGTAACCCTATTATTATTTTTTTCAATTTTTTCTACAGATTTTACAAAATTTGGTCATGACCAGAGGTTGTTGTCATTTTGGGAGGGAAGGCCGTCGAAGGCGCCGCGATGGACGAGGTTCAGGGCCTCGGGCGGCACGCACATGCGTGGGCATGCCGCCAGGAAATCCTTTATTGATTCCCGCGCTCCCGCTTTCTAAGGAATGTCGCAGGCGTTGTTGCCGCCAAAATGTTACCCGCCTTCTATTATAATAGCGGATTAGGGATCATCGTACTCGGCGCAGATTGATTTAATTTAATGAAGCAATAACAGATAAGCGACCCGTGGTCTACCACGTTGATCAAATAAACAAATTGCTCTAGCAATTTGTTTATTTGATCGCTACTTTTGCATTGTTTAGTAGGAAGTCAAAGTTAAAATTAATTTTTAAAATCGAGAGTCTCTTCTAAATATTCCTTAACAAAATCCCAATGAGTAAAAACTATTACCTTAGATAGTCCCGATATACAAACCGTAATAAATCCTAAAAGTAACAAAACAAATTATCCTTCTAAAGAATACTTGAGGCGGAAGAACTTGGTTCGTAGAACGAAATCGTTGTATTTCGCTTGACATAGAGATACTAGAATATAATCATTAATAAGTTCTGTTAGCTGATTTAAGTTAAATTTTGGTTAAATTAAAAGGCTGAACAACCGTTTCATGTTGAAGGGTTACAACGTATTTGCGATGTAATGACTTACAATATTATCTCTTCCGGGTCAACGGAGTCTAACAAGGAGGCTTGGCCCATCTGCCAAGAAAAATATATACAGTTATAATTTTATTAGACCAAAGGAAATGACTTTAAAGAACTCAGGTATGTTTTATTAGGTATTCAATAAAAATAAAAATTATATTAAAAAAAATGGCGTCAGCCTTAAAATATAACTTAACGAGATTAATATTGCGTCAAATAATGAAAAATATTGTAATTAATTTTAATCGAAAATTTTAAATTAAACCAAATTCAACTTCTTTGTAATATTAATTTTTTTTATTTCATAAAAGTCATATCATAACTTGTATTTTCTTTAAAAAATATATAAAAATTAATTGCAGTAAAAGAAGAGGGAAATTAAAAGACAATTTTGTATACTTGAAATCTAATTTAAGAATCAAACAGTTTGCGTTTTCGATGTAATAATATGTCTAAGTTTTTCGACAATATGTCAGTTAAAATTGTATAAAAATATAAGTTACAAGAGTAGACAGATTTCGATTGTGCGTTGGCGTCGCGTTAACTAAACTACATATTAACATATATCTATATTTACACAGAATTAAGTTACATGAATATAAATTAATATAAACTAATAAGTACTCTGCACAAAATGTCACAACACTAATCACTAATTTCATAACTGAGGTCAGTTGACTCTTAGCTCAGATCTAGGGCACGTTAGAGATGTTCAATTATATAAAATTGATATAAATATGTTTACACGATATTTAGAAAAAAAAAGTCCAATAAGTGTATGACATAAATTCTGTTACTTTTACTTTTTTGCATTTTAAATCTTTCAGTTATTTTTATTTAATGAACATCTGAAACGTGTAAATGTCGACTATTTAGTTTTGTACGCTAAGAGCTCGTTTCGATCGCTTAATGCAGTCTTTAATGTGACCAAAGGTCAATACAGTAAAAGGTATAAAACATCTAAGTAATCTCATAAATAAACGCCTTACCTAATATACATCTACTTAAATAATTTGTACAATAAATCTGAGTCCACAGATCTTTCTGGTGAGAATTATTATAGACACGAAATAAATAATATGATAAATTATTATTAATAATATTCGACCACAGTCTTTAGACGTGAAATTGTATCAAATATGGAAGAATGTCTTTAAAATAGGAACACGCGAAAGGTTTACGATGGTTTCTTGTATGTTATTTGGTCTATACATTAATAATATAAATTGTGTTACTTTATATATAGCAATCACGTAGAAGCACTAGTGTCGCTATGGAATGATTACAGTATCGTCACTTACACAATACAGTTCAAACTAGCACTTCTAAGACAATATAGCCTCAACTATAACAGTATTTTATTGTGAAGTCTTAAAATTATTCTCGTAATACTGTTCTAAGGTAAGTAATGAAATACAAAACCTTAAAACTTCTTCTACAATGACTAAAATAGATGATTTAATAAGCAATCGTTGACTTAAGTCAATTGTGTAGATAGTAATTTAATAACATAGTTCTTTACAGGTCATTTTCCAGTATTTATAAAATATTCCCTAAAATAACAGGAAGACATGCATTATTTCCTTCTTACTAATTTATTACATCCAAATCCTTCATTTATTCTATAAATACTCAATGTCTGGATGAGTCGCTTTCGTGTCCTGAATCTCTACCGTTTTCTCTCGGAGACGCTCGATGATCTCTTTCGTCTCTGTACCGGTCCCTTCGATCACGTTCTCTTGACCTTTCTCTATCCCTATCTCTTTCTCTCTCGCGGTCTCTGTCCCTGTCTCTATCTCTGTCTCTGTCTCGGTCACGATCTCTATCGTCGTCACGATCTCGTCGGCGATCGTAGTAATGGTACGACCGCCTTGATTTTCTATCACTTGGTGTTACTACTTCCACTTTAATATTAGCTGTTGCAGTAACCTGCAATAAAAATAATTTATAAAATATCTAATTTTATTAAAATGCTTGTTAATAATTATTAGTTTATGAAGAAATAATTAAATATATGCATGTACACATGCATATATTATGGGTAATATACAATGTAAAGTTCTATGATTAAAAATAAAGATAAGTATCTCGTTTTATAATAAGGATTAAATAAAGCCTAAAACCCTTACCTTAGTTGTAATAGCTCCAGAATGAGATTTGGTAGGTGTAGACCGTCCTGAAGCCGAATCACTACCATTATAAGTAGTAGTTTCAACGACCACTTCAGGTTGAACTACTATAGATTGCATTGATGATTGGACTGAATGTGCAGAACTGTGCCAACTTGAGGGTTCCTCCGTAATAGTCGTAAGGGAAGGAGCACAAGGCCTTGGAGCTGATTTACTCGTTCTTGATTTTTCCTTGTCTGAACTTGAACTGGACTTTCGTTGATGTATTGGAGAACACTTTGGAGAAGGTGTGGACAAACGTTCTGGATGTTCTAATGGTCGTACCTGTTAAATTTTATTATTTTTATTTATAATTGAATATTAAGGAATTTTACATAGAAAAAGGCAAGTAAATATATTAATAGTTGATTGTGCGTAAATCGTTAATGCATCATTAAGGCTGCCAGAAATCACATATACATTTTAGAAACAAATATTACTAACCTCAGCAGCAGGTCCCAATATAGATAATATAATAGGGAAGAACAGCAAGCCATCAACCAATCCTAACATCACTAGTGCCAGTAACAGGCGTAGGAACAGTCTGGCAACGAACCCAAACTCACTGGCGGCCAACATGGACGCCGCCAGTGCGGCTGCCAGAGCGCCGTGCACTACTGGCGCTAGCACTGACTCTAGTGCCAGAGACGCGCGACGACGTTTACAACCTATTGATGTTACGAAACCCTGTAAAGAAAATATTTGATAGATATTTTATATAACATTTAACTATTTATAATATATATTTTTTGTAATTATGAGTAAGTCGATAGTTAAATTGCTCGGTTATTCTTATATCTTAATATATTATGTCTTCTTTTTGAAGGACGGTCGAAATGGAATGATTTTCTAATAACTTTATTTTATCCTGTTTCCTACCTGATTAAAGACATGGTATAGAAGAATAAAATATAATAAAAATAAATAATGACACTGATATACAATTAGTAAAATACAGTATTAATATAAAAAATAGAAAACTCACCAGACACAAATGAACAGTAAAGTGTACTCCGCGACCAACTGCTAGCACCAACAAGACAGCGGGCATCGCTGATAGCTTCACGCCCAACAGAGCCATGACACCCAGTAGTTGTAGTACCAACGTTGCCAGCGATAATGTCACTAGTACGGCCGCCCACGCGTTGAGTAGGAGAACCATTACCGCCTTAAAAATATATTAGTATTATAATTTATACATCAAACTTTTAATTTAAGTAATCTCATTATATTATTTATTTTAGCACAATAATTAAATATTTGTAACTTACAAAAAGATATAAATTGAATTAAAATAAATCAATACTATATATATAAAAATACTCACAATAAACACAGCCGCTAGAGCACAAGCGAGGGCCAACAGAAGAGATGTCCTCAAATACAAATACTGCTCCCAGAATAAGAAGGGTATACCAGATGGAAAATTGGGTAAACCTTTCGCTTCATACTTCAAGCACAACTCTCGCACTGAACGTATCAGAGTCTTTATGCTGTCCGTATCACTTAAACCAGATAAGTAAAACGGTAATTGTGTATAAGTCAAAGGAGAAGATTTTTTAATTTCCAAATGAACATCTTCTGGTGAATGTATCCATCTTTGCGGCTGCGGTTTTAGATTGCCTTGCGACGCGCCATACGCCAATGCGTCGTTCGTTGCCCAAGCCGATAGGTAGTTGTAAAAGGCTTTTGGATTTATTATACCGTCTCTATCAACTAACCTATGACCTGCCGTTATAAGTGATTTATCTATAGGATTATCGACGTGACCGGTTTGTACCATCAATTTGTATGCCAATATCCCTTCGTCAGTTGCGTTTTTGCACCAATATTCTTGAGTTATACAGCCATTAGCGACTTCTTTGTCAAATGCTGCTTGTAAGTCAAGCAGCCAATCTCGGAATAAGCTCAACCAAAATTTCGTTAAACCACCATTGTCGTTTTTAATTATATTCGGTATTCGAACAAATTGATCGTGATATTCGTACAAAAGCCTTTGATTTGTTGGGTATTCAAAATCGCCTTGCGTCACAGCGTACATATTATAAAAACCAAAGAATTTTTCTTGTCGAGAAAGGAATTCATGTTCGTCCGTATTTTCCGGTACTATGTCTGTTAAATCTAATCCATCTTTTACTTTTGTTGCTCCCCAGACACTGGCTAGTATTACAACTATTAAGGCTAACATTGATGTCACCTGTAATTGTAATAAAAAATAATTAATTTATATTTGTGGAATTTCAACATATTGATTATTATTATTATAAATCACACATAACTAGCCAGTTATCCGTATGATACCTTAACTAGGTTAAGTTAAGAATTAGTATCATCATTAAAATTATTTATAATTTCATTTCTTTTAACAACTTGAAAATATAATACTCAATAACATACCAAAATATTAGCTTAAATAACACTTATATACATATTATCGATATTTATTTACGGCTTACCTTAACAGCGGGGCGCATTATGAACGGTGCGTACTGGTTCTTGACCCACTTGGTTAGGGACAAACTTAGGCAACAAGACTTAGGCTCTTCTTTATTTACATCCGGGTCTAGAGGTTGACGGGTTGTATCTAATCTGCTGCTCTGTAAGGTCAAACGTTATATCTTTAATATAATTCGAGAATTAAAATCTATTTATTAATTTAAATCAAAATGAAAATAAAAATGTTATATTATACCTTTTCATTTTTTGAGTTTCTTGACTTAGTTCTTTCTGGAACCTTTTTCTTGGGCAGTGGACTTTCAGGCATCAAACAACACAAAAGATCTGCTCTTGCGGCAGACCTTCTTCGGAGGTCTAATGAGATCATCGCGGGGAATACTAGTAGCATAGAGCCTAAGTTGAATAGAAGCAGGATTGCCGCCTAAAATGTAATAATAATCAACTTAGTAACATGATACATTTATAGATTTTTAATATTGAATTAAATAATTATTTTTTTAAGCTTTTTATTCAAAAATTTATCTCTTTCGCGTAACTAAGATTATCAGTTCAACTCTCACTTGCAATCATTTTAATATTTAACGCACATTTAAAATACAGATATTCTCAATTTGTCTCGACTAGGTGTCTTATGCGTTGATTTAAATAATGCAGGACAATTTTTTTATATAACGTACCTGTAAACAAAACACTCTGAACGCCGGTATTGGCAGAAGAGCAGCCGCTAGAAACGCCATAACATTGCATAGCGACGCTAAAAGCACACTCAGTCCACTTTTCTTCAGTACAAGGCCGGTGCGCTCTTCGCGCGACACTTCTGCTTGCTCTACGTACGCATGCGTTAACAGAAACATATCCTGTACACCAAGCCCTAGGGCTAGAAATGGTACGATTTGCGTACTAGAAGCGTTGAATGGTATACCTGGAAATGTTATATTAAATATAATGGATATAAATAATAAAATTAAATACAGGAACAAAAATATAATATTATAAAAATAAATAAAAATCACCTAGTAAAGCACAAAATCCTAATCCAGCTGCTACAGTAATAGAGAGAAGCATAACTCCTGCGATCCCAACCCCCGCTTGTGAACGAATGGGATCTCGCCATTGTATTAACGTAACAGCAACATAAATTAACTGAAATAATAATTTAAATAAAAAATAACTGAAAATAAATAAAAGACAAAACAAACGAATAGAGTTAATAATATAAAATGTGTATTACCATAAACATATATCCTAATATAATATTCTTTAGTGATACTTCAGAGAATTTTCCAAGAATATCATTTAGTGTCGACGTCGAAAAGGGATAGAAACTATACGCCGATGATACTGCTCCTGAGGTAGTCAATTTTCTCACTTCCTAAAAACAATACAATAAAATATTTAAAGTCCGCAACTTTCGAGCTCTATATGGTGAAGACGATAAAATGTTATGAACAAAAAAAATAATAAAGGAAGGTACTTACCGCGGCGAACTTTCTCTGCCAGGCATCCAGTACGGCAGCCGCCTTCTCTTGGTTCCATCCAATTTGGTGTACCTTATAATGATCTGACCAATACTCGTACATTTCTCGCTCGCCCATTAACTGTACAACGGTCTGTAAGGCGCGTGCCCTCCGTAAAGCCGATGTGGAATTCCTCGTAGCTCCTCCCACGATTAACTGTTCCGGCCAGTGCATGTAGGCTGCCGCGAAACCGTAACATCCGTGCGATAGTTCGGCAGCTACATCTGGAATCTAAAGAGAAGTTTCTATGAATACCTATATTAATAGTACTATAAAAAAATAAGCTTTCACTATACTAGTAATTAACAGAATATAATAATCAAACACAACTTAGTAAAACTGAGAATACTAAATTATATTGTAAATCAAATTTTACAACATAAATCGCATATTTATAACCCTAGTGTGACCAGAAAGAACAACATTTCGGCTTAGCCACGGGCGGCCCCCGGTTAATAAAACTGTTACAGGTGCCTTTGAATCCCGAATATTTGGGTACAAAGAGTAGTACAAAATTTACGATTACGTGGAACTGCCCATTTGTACGAGTATTATTGATATAATGGTGTCATTGTGACGGACGGAGCCGGCAAACGAGGCCTATTGAAGCGTGTATAATACGCCCGTATGGAGCGGAGGTGAGCGCGGGCGAAGGGACAATGCGAGCCCGTTCAGTACCGAAGTCCTTCGCCGAACGTGGGTGGCACCGCCTTGCTGCACACAAAAACGCACCCTACCCACTCGACCGAGCTTCAAATGCGCTGTTTGTTTAACACAATGATCGAAACGATTCAATAAAGTATTGATATGCAGTAACAATTGAGATTTACACCCGTATACCTGCGGAATATACATAAGCAAGTTGTAAAATGCCGGAATGACCGCTTGTTAATATTTGTAAATTAAAAAAAATGGTTAAATTTTGTTTTATAAGTAAATTTGTTAGAACCTTTTCGCGTAATTATTATATCACAATGCAAAAACTTATTAATTTATAACCACTATTTAAAATAATATACCTAGTATTTCAATGAACTCAATTTTAGAAACCAGTTTGTCTGTTTTTATCATTTATTAGTTATCACCTTGGTAGTGTTTATTAGTACAAGCAATAACAATAAATACACATTACATATGACCAATAAAAGTGATAATAATTAAAATATTTCCTTGTGATAAGAATATATTTTTAGGCATAAAATTATTATGGCATTTTTAGTTTAGCTTTCTCAAAGGACCGTCGTATTCGTGGCAGGTAGTTGCACCATCTGCCAGGCGGTGTCCACTTTTATCTTTCCTTATTGCAGTTTCTAAATATATTTATAACTACAAGGAGCATAGACGTAATATTTAATAAAAACTTTAATATATATATATATAT
>FAUB01076388.1:0-11353 GCA_900068805.1 Heliconius timareta timareta
CAAGACGAAAAAAAATATTTTTTGCTTGCCATTGTATTCCGCATATAGAAGAATAGGTAGAGGGCAGTACCAATACACTCGATTACTTCCCCCTTCTTCAAATTCCATTTAATTGTCTATATATAGCGGTGAAATTCAACAACGCATTTTGCCTTAACACCAATACCAAGAAATAATTCATTCCCTCGACTGGTATCGAACCCACAACCGTCGCGTGTACAGTTCGACGCTTTGCCAGTCATGTCAGGTCATGACGGGTCCATAATAAATTATTACAATATATGTTATATTTTAATATTTAACATCAATAAACATACGGACTAACACTTTTACTTTTATATATAGATATAAAATCTTGTGACAGACAATTTGTTACAACACTTTAGTCCATTACCGCCAATTAGAGCTGTTACGATTTTTGTTATTACTTTTATTTTTATATAAAAGATTTATTTCCGTGTCATTTTAAAAGAGAAAAGTGTTGTGTAAACAATTGTTACGTATCAATAATTGAATCGTGGTTCACTTTAATAAAGTAGATATTGCATGTAGGGGCAGAAAAATATTACATTTTTATAGATTCACATAGGCTGGTTGGCAGAGGGGGGAACCTCATTAAGACACTTCCGTTCCCCACTTTCCGCCTAATTCTCGAGTTTGCGACTCAATGCCGTGCCTTGCCTCGTTACCAGAACGAGAACTAAAATATTACTATGGTAATAAATTTTTAATTCCCTTGAGTGAGAATCGAATCAACAACCGTCGCTTGTACAGTCGCACGCTAGTGCTCCAGAGCCACAAAGGACTCGGGAATGAATTCTAAAATAAAAAGAATACCCATATTCTGTTCTTCTCATAAGATCGACTATATTTATATATTGTCGTATCAAGTTGAAAGTTTTTATCATCTTCGTGGTTCGTTAAAGAATGAGCGAGCTATTGTGTATGTTACAGTCTATTGCCTCTATTCTGAATATTGAGGTTGTATATACTTTAGTTGTCGCCGTTTATAGTAGCGTAGTAGTTACTTTGAAGGTTACAAGTGCAAAGTCGATATAAATAAAAAGGTGTGAACCTATGTAATTTATAATAAAATATGTTTTTTTTATTATAAATTATAGGTTCACGCCTTTTCCCGTACGTAGCAGGGTAAAGAGGACAGTATAGAGTTTGAGTATGTACATTTACTCGTATATTACAGCATGCATAGCAATAGCAAAAATTAAAATTAAGAAACATTTTTTTATTAAAAATTAGCATAAATCTTTTAAGAGCGATGAAGTGAAATTAATTAAAGAGTTTTCAGCTTCACGCTGTACCCGTGTATAAACTAAGTGTAAGCAGAAAAAACCTAGTGTTACACACTTCGTTTTCTACTTTTCGTTCGAATTCGTGAGTGGCGGAACTGAAATCGGAGAAATAAAAATAATTTAAGCACAATCATCCCCCCCTATAGGGAATGAATCTAGAACCACTGCCTCTATAAATAATATCAAATTACCCCGCGGCTATAACTAAAGACTGATAGAAAGCAAGCCAGAGGTCTCCCGGGTCATTTTCACCAGATTTCCCGGCGGGCGGTGGGCGGCTTTCGCTTCTAATGTTACGACGATGTGGTTATACGGCTGTGACGGGGACTGAATCAGAAAATGTCTGATTATTTGATTCACTTAAGATTTTCCATGACTTTGAAATGGGATGCGTTATGCTAGAGAAAATTCTTCTTTACCAACTTTAATAAGTAGAAAGTTTTCAGTATGATATGTGTGTATGTGATAATGTAAGAATTAAATAATGTTTGAGTATTAAGGTATATTTAGACTTCCTAACACGAGTATGCAACGAAAGTATCTTAAGCACGTTCAACAAAAGAAACTCACATTCAACTTTATAATATTAGTTACTTACAGTTACAGCTTCACGCCGTAACCCGTATGTAGCAGGGTAGGCAGAGGGACCCTAGTGCCATGACACTCTACTCTCCACATTCCGTCAAGTTCTGGAGGAACTCAACGCCACGCTTCTGCCTCGATACCAGAGCGAAGAAATAAAAATATTGAATATTTCAATACTTAAAGTGGGAATCGAACACACAACCTTTCGTGTTTATCGTCACAGTTATACTAGTTACTTAATACAAGCTTTCAGATGGGATATGAACCCATAACCATCGTGGAACCAGAAATGCCCTATGGCAATGGTCGTAAATCTCATAATAATCTTCTTAAATAAATCTTCCAAAAAACCTTTAAATCTGTCCCTAAGTCACTTTCTACGAGACTTTCACAGGTGAAATGCAATGTTTGCTGCATATAACGGCTGTCCAATGCAAATCTACTGGGAGTCGTGAACTCACGCTCTGAGTAGGGTTGTCAACTATCATAGTAAACTAATACTATAATAAGTTTCTTCAAAAGGTTTATTTGATCAAAAAATATATACGTTTTCCTTATTTTTACTGTTAAACTATACTTTTCACAATTTTTAAACCAATAACCAGAAACAAAGTGTCAGGCAATCGTGAATCAGTAGGACCACGTCTGCCTCACTGCCTGTAAGCGTGATGGTATTAGGTTCGATTTTTATTCATGGTAATGAATTATTATCTTGCTCTATAATTTCCCATATGACAAGAATAGCAGGTAGAAAATGTTTATAGCGAGAAGCTCGGCTATTTTGAATATTTGTTATTCAACTTGCATACAATATGGAATAAAATAAATAATAAATAATAAATAAAATACTATAGTTTTCATTAAACAACCAACCCTAAATATAAATTGCTGACTCATCGCGTTTACTTTCCTTGTCGCTAGCGCTAATCTCATACTTTACAAGCCATATTGTTGTACGTGACATCGTAGTATTGTATATTAATTTTATTTCTTTAAATAATAAAAAAAATTAAAAGTACGGCTTTCTTTTCATTAAGTGTTCTTTGAATAATCTAATGATTAGTTGTTTAAATTCTATGTGTGGTATATGTTTTTATTTTTTTAATCTTTACACTTTTAAGATATAGTGTTACAACACTCCACTTTCTGTCCGGATTAAAGATATTCATTCCCATTGTGGAAAATTCATTATTGTCTGAATGATATGCTAACTTTACATTTTGTTAAAATTTAGTACTTTTAAAGATATGGATATAACACTATCATTAGCCAACTAATTAATAGACTTTATACCTTTTATTTTTTTACAAAAGAAAATTTATCACATAAGCTAGCTAAGGATTGTAAAATAAAAAATATAGTATTATTTTTCTTATAATATATTGAACTATTGTTATATAAGACAATTCATTTGCACTTAATATTTCATTATATTCAATAACTTAACACTATTAAATTTTTAGTACAAAACATAACCTAAAATGTGTATTTAAACATAGACATCGTCAATTCAACACAAATCAAAATTTGTGGTCAAACTGACAATAATTTCCTACAGCACCAAATATATTGTAAAGATATTTTTGCAGCTTTAGATTGAAATACAGTAATTGTTTGATATTTTCAAAGGAAATTTTAATATATTTTCCAAGTCGTTTTAGTGGTGAACAGACTCAATTCAGATATTACAAAATTTAATTTTTATATGTAACCTGCTTAAAATGAATAACTTTTTTTACGGAAAGGACAAGACAAAAGAGCTTAACTTTAAAAGTTTTATAAATAAGTCAAATTTAGCATAGATAGTAGAGAGAGTAGATAGTATCAATGTTAATTAAAAAATGGAATTAAATTGTTGAAGCATATTTTTTCAAGCAAAACTGCATTACTGTATCTCCTATCCAAAATGCCATGTAATCGGATCTATTAGCTTTTAGTTTCATTTTTATTCTTCTCCCTTTCCAACAATCTCTTTCTTACTTCTTCGGGATTGTATCTCTTTCTATATACTCTTCTAACTCTTCTAACAGGGTTGATGTTACGAGTTCTAACATTCTTCTTCTTAACACTCCCATTAGGTGTAGGTCCTCTGTTTTCTTCTAAGCGCAAACTTTTTCCACGTCGTGTATTATTAAACAATTCTCGTTGATCTCTTATTGTTGCATCGTAAAACACTTTTCCGTTGACAACAGCTTTCTTTATATTTTCCGTTGTACTCAAAACTCTGGGCGGTCTAACGAATGTTGTTTCGCTAACTTCTAGACTTTTATCATTTAAAACTTTCGCTTTATCCCTTTCTATATCATCGTTAGATACCTTTTGTATCATACCTCGTCTTTCTGTTGTAGGGAATCGGTTACCAAAATTGAAATCGAGGAAGTCTTTGTCTAAAGATATTCTTTTTGATTCCAAATCTTTTTGTGATCGTTTTTCAACAATCAATTTTCCACCGCGTCTCGAAGCTATCAATCGTCCAATAGCTTCAATTTGTTTCTCCTCTGCTTCTAAAGTCTTTTTATCACATGGTGTTTCCTTTATGTCGTCTAAATCAAAAATTTCCAAAGAACGGGTAAAATCATGTAATTTTCCATCTATGCCTTTAATAAAATCATCTTCTAAGCCTACATTTTCAAGTGGAACAGGTATGTCTGTTTTATTAACATTTTCATCTATCACAGTCGTTTTCGTAGTCGCTTCAATAGTTTCATTTGTCGATGGTTTAATTGTCGTTGTAAAATTATCCGTAGTAAGATCTAGAAAATCCTCATTATTTGTAATATTTATTCGTTTTTCGCTTCGAGGACCACTGTCTATAGATCTACTCTCAATGTCATTTCCTATAGGTTTGTCTAGATTGACTCGTTTGCTTTCGATTTGTTCACGAGGTAGAGTAGTTCGTGTATTATATTTTTCTGTTGTAGCTGGAGTTTCATTGAACCTAAAGTATGTCATATTTGGTGGAGGCTCTTTATGTAAGTATGCTACGGGCCAATATCTAGAAATAAAAAAATTGAATGTTACAACTATGATATTTCATAAATAAAATAAATAATTTAATCACACTAAATGTGTAATTTAATTGTAACATTAAATCTTATTTACCTATATTTAGAAACGTATAAAAAAATAAATGTAGCGGGCTTCCTTGCTTCTTTTAAATCGTCTTCATCTACGCATCTGCACATTACCAATAAAGACATACATACTTATATATACTTATATTTAAGTATTTTGGTTGGCGTCCCGCCACATTAAAATTTTAACACGTTTCCAAAAATTGTTTTTTTTGCGTTGCGTTGCATTGCGTTTAAAAAATAATAAATATTACCAAATTAACATTACTTATAACAATATTACCTAGGAACTCCTAATCCATCAGTAACTTCATCATCAACACCAGACACGGGAACCCAGACACCAGATCCAGGTGACCCCGGGTTCCTTTGATACTTTATATGTGGCCTGTCCTCTGTTGGGACTCGTGTGTATCCTGGATAATAGAAAAAAGAAAAGAGATATTTTTAGTTAATTCAGATGCGGCAACGGTAAAGAGACTAATTTTAAACGTGACTTTAAAATTGTCCCCCGACGCAGTAAAATGATTATAATAATTATTTAAATAGCTTTCGTTTCTCCGATTTGGCAAACCTATATACTTGTATAGGTACATACTCGTATATAAATTTCTTAGATACGCTCTCTATACCTTTATATTTGTAATTTCTTCTCTCAAATGTTTTGAATAGTGGTAACTATTACAAATTTATTCGCCATTTCTGAACGATGCCACTTTAATTAATTATTTATTGACTGTACTATATTAACTTTATGCAAATTTTTTATAGTATTTAGTAACGGGTTCGTTCTTTACTCATAGAAATATATATTTTTTTTATTTTTTCATTTTAGTAAGACATGTACGATTCCGCCACGAATTTCTCACCACGAATTCTCTTTGTCCACTCCTGCTACATATGAGTTAAATAAAAAAAAATGATGGAATCAAAACAATGCAGTACTACCTGGCAAAGGGTTTCCATGTCTATCATAGTACGCTTGGGGTCCATTTTTGTATAAATCGTCCCAATATCGTCTATCCGCTTCCGATAAGTACGATCCAGGATGGAATTTATCACGATGGGATGGCGCTTGTAGTGTATCCGTGGGTTTGCCTACAGATGTATCCGGGCGGGGACGGACTGCTTCTGTAATGTTATAGTTTACAATATTTTTTAGATTCACACTGTGTTACGCATATGCGTAATGAAAATGATTTAAATATATGTAATTATACCCTTATAGTAGAGATGAAATTAAAAAAAATATTTAGTCTATAAAAATATTATATCTATATTGTAAATAATTTTCCCCATTGAATAAGATTTTTAAAATAAAGCAAAAAATATTAACATTCTTAAACAAAATAAAGGCTTGTTTAAAAAACAAATATTACCTCGTGTCCCAAGAGACGGGTGCGGTACTTTGTGTTGATGGTACGGATAATATTTTTCGCTGCACGGCCGCCATTGATCAGGCTCTGGGCCTACGTAGCACCTGCACAAATATTTATTCGTAAAAAAGAATCACCGAATAACACCATTTTTTTATTTTTCTTATAATTGAATGAATGAAATAAAAAGAGTTAATCTTTTCTTTTTTTCAGCTTCACATTTTTTTCTGTATTGCGGGGTAGAAAAGAGTGAACCTAGTATAAGACTGTTTTTTTTTCCATCGCTTATGCTTTGCATAAATAATTTGAGTAAATTTTTCGTAACTTATAAAAAAAATATTAAAACTAATGAAAATGTGCTTAAAAAAAAGTAAAAAAAATATGCCCCGGGTGAGGATCGAACTCACGACCTTAAGATTATGAGACTTACGCGCTGCCTACTGCGCTACCGAGGCTTGAGAACAAAATGCGAAATAGGTCAACCGATCACAGATAGAGTTGCTAAAAATAAATTTATGAAAATGTGCCAAAAATATCTTCTTTTTTCAACTTCACACTGTATCCCAAACGTAAGGGGGTAGACACAGGGAACTTGGGAACCTAGTGTCAAGATACTCCGTATAGATACGATACCCACTTCTCGCTGAATAGTCCAGGCATTGGGTGTTGAATGGCGGAAATTAACGCCGCACTTTGCCTCTTTACCAGAGCGGGAAAATTAAAATATTAAATTTTTCATTGCCTCGAGCGGGAATCGAACGCGGGGATCATCCAACACAACAAGAGTTCAGTTCGTACTTTTAGTTCCTGAGATTAGCGCGTTTAACTAAGCAAACACTTCAGATTTATAATATTACTATAGCATTAACATACCAAGGTTTTTTGAAGCCCTCACTATATCCACATCTGTGCGTCGGAGCGCAGCAATAGTCCCACGAACCTGTAATTTATATTTATTTATTATTTTCCTCGGTTCACGCTGTATCCCGCATGTGGTTCCCTCTGCAACTTGTGAGTGTTTCGAAACAATGAGTGCTGAATGTCGTAACCTAAAACCGCAGCAGAGCGGGAAAATAAAAATAAAAAAATAAAATTAATTATAGATATAATCTCACCTATCTCTCCGCCCTCTGGCTCGCACGCCCAATGTCCAGCTATAACATTTTGTTCACACGAGCTTCCTTTCCTACATGGGAACCCTGATACTGTGTAGTGACGCCATGATAACGCTACTGTAAAATTAATATATATTTTTAGTTCGTAAATATTTAGATGAAAAATCTTAGGATATTCTATGCCGCATATTTTAATTTATTAGAATAAACGATATACTCGTACAATATCAGAGCTGTTTTTTTTTCCTTAATTATATAATTTATGTATGTAGTAAAGTTTTTATAAGTATGTATTAAAGTAATAATAGAAATAAATTACGATAATAACAAAAAAATCATTATTAAAAGAAAAATAAATTTACATGATTCATCCACTCGATCTCCAGGTCTCGTTGGTCTATTCGGCCTAAAACCTATATTAGGTCCAGTTCCTGAGCCATAAGAAGGCCTCAAACTCGGACCTACAGGACCACTACTGCTTGGACCACTAGGACCACTTGGACCACTATAGCTACTTGAACCACTGAAGCCACTCAAACTACTTAATCCACTCGAGCTACTTATTCCACCTGAGCTACTTAATCCACTCGAGCTACTTATTCCACCTGAGCTACTTATTCCACCTGAGCTAGTTATTCCAATTGAACTACTTATTCCACTTACTCCAATAGGCACATCTAGACTACTAGGACCAGGTAAATAAGGTCTAGGTCTTACATTTGGCTTGTAATTTGGTGGGAAGTTATCTGGTCTATAAGGTGGTCCATAATCATTTGGTCTGAACGGTGGTCTGGGACCGTCGGGCGTAAAGCCTGGTTTTGAACCTGTACCAAAATCGTCAGCATAACCTGGCCTTACATCTTCAGGTGGATAATCATGATAATCATGAGATGGTTTATAGGGGCGAAGATAATTCGGCTTGTAATCATGTTCAACATAATCTGGTTTAGAGTGTGGCTTAAAATCTGGATAGTTTGGTCCACTAGGTCCACTTGGACCTGTTATTTCTGGGCCACTTTCTGGTAAGTAATGAGGTTTGATGGGGCCACTAGATTCGTAGTTAGGTCTAAAGGTCGGCCCTGTTTCGTGTATATATGGTTTAATTGGCGGTGGTCCCGGGAAATTTGGCCCACTAGGACCTGGTCCTGATACGAAAGTTTCTGTGAAATAAAATTACAAAAGAGTAAAGAATATCATTTTTTATTATTCTTAAAAAATACCTAATTATATACTTATTTCTATAATTAATTACTACTATAATTAATTAAAAATAATTAATTACCTGGTGGTGGATGTAGATCGGGTCCAGAAACTGGTCCAATAGGTCCAGAATATTCTTCAACACTTGGAGCTGACAATGGACGTGGTAGTTCTAGTGTGGGTACACTGAAAAATAAATATGCTATAATTCTAAAATATATATAATAAAATGTAGACCACTGTGGTGCAGAGTGGGAGTTTTAACTCCCCATCTGTTTGACAAAGTGCGGTGTAGAGTTCCGCCAACCAAAAAAAAAAATTAAAAGATTTTGATAGTTTCATTAGTATTATAAAATAATGTAATAAATACTCGTATTCTTGTTTTCCATGCACTTTCCTCCAACATTGCCCATTGAATAGATCAAACGCGAATAATAAGTCATCGTTAGAATGTTCGTAATCCACTCCTCTTTGTAAATCGAAGAGACGTATTTCGGACAATAAACAATTTTCCTTATCAAGTGGTGCGTTATTACTAGAAAAAAATATAAACTTTTCTGTATTAATTAAAAGTATTCAGTTCTACATTTTTAGTATATAACATCACAGATTATTCAGAAAACAAGACAATCACTAATTTACATAATTGCAATTATTATTTCTTACCTGAAAGAAAAACTAAGGCATCTGAAAGGTGCGTCAGTACAGGCGTTACCGCACGCTCGCTCGTCTCTGGCCCGCGCTTGACCTCGTATGGAAGAAGGGGAAAGTTTCGCAGAGCTTTCATACTGTAGATAACATTCTGGAAATTCAATGATGTCGTTAAAATGTTAATAAAATTTTATTTCTTAACTATTTTAAGAATATGAAAAGACCAATCATTGTTTTACTCGGTGATTTGAATGTTTATTGAAGAAAAGAAGATATTTTATTATTAATATTTTATTCTAATGTCACTCATAATCCAGATTCTTTGAGGGCAGTTATGGCACAGGGCCGCAAGCGTGTGCCCCTAAACTAAAGTTGTGAGTTTGATTCTACTCGAGGAATTGAAATATTTCATATTTTCATTTCTTTGCTCTAGTATCGAGGTTTCGCCAGACAACACGCAATGCCCTCAGAATTCGGTGGAAAATAGGGAATGGAATATCTTATCACTAGGTTTCCTCAGCCTAACGTGCTGTGTGTGGGATACAGCACGAAACTAAAAAAAATATTCTAATAAAACGAACTAGGTTGTGACAACTTAATGTTTCTTTCCGCTTAATTTTCAGAAATCATTGAATGTTAACTTATAATGTCACATTTTGTTTATTTTACTCTCAAGTACGGTATTCTTTAGATACTTACGGGGTTCCCTATTAACATCGTCGTATAGTGCAGGTTCGCATCCCCGACCGTAGTTACCTCTTGCGTACAGTTCGTGCTTGCTCGGCCTCAATCCGTGGCTTAGTTCTAAAGAGGTCGGCGGAGATGATGTCAGGAGGCAGTTTTCTAAATCATCACCTATCGTTGGTGGGTCGAATCTATTTAAGTAGAAAATATTTTTAAAATAGTGAACAAAAAAACTTAAATGCTTCTATTGTAAAAAAATATATTTTATATACTTATGTGGGTATGGGAAAAAAATCATAAATGTCTGTTATATTGTTACCGTGGCCATTTGATATATACAATAGTATGTATTTTTGTTATTTTTTTTTATTGTTTAGAAGACTTGGATTTGTGAGCCAATGTGTAGCCAATGTCTCCAGAAATCGGCGGAAAATAGGGAAAGGGAACGAAATGTCCTAACACTGGTTCCCCAGGTTCCCTAGACCTACTCTGTACGATCTTGACATAATTGTCTGAAATTATATAATTCCTAAAAAAGTTCAGATATTTAGGGTACCTCTCCACAAAACTAATAACAAAGCCTTTACAGAACTGCATTAACCAAAAAAAGGATCAAGTATATCTTGACAGATTTATTTACACGCAAATAATACAACAAGTGAAAATAAATAAAATTAATAATAATAATTGTTTACCTAAAGCTAAATCCTCTACAGAAGAATCCATTAGCTCTCAAGCATTCTGCTTCACAGGCTCCGAGTCCAGTGACCGTGAGGGCAGCGCGTACACTCGCCCCTTGGACCGCCGCTCCCGAACGGACGTGCCAGAAACATTCTGTAGATACGAAAATTGTCATAGTACCTGAATACTCTTTTTTTTCAGACATTTTTATTCAGTCATTGCAAAGGAAGAAAGATTAAGAAAATTTTAGTTTTCATGATTTTTGCGTATTTAAAATGAAACTCTTTAACCTGTTTTTGTTTAGACTGCAGTACTTTTTTGGTCTACTAATAAAGAGACCGCTAGTACTCGTATGCAAGTTTTCTTTAAAATTTTAAAGATAAAATACTATCAGTATTTTTTAGTAATTTTTTATTAATTTTTATTTTGAAAGTCACATTAAGTACAGCTACTTTCGATCTCTAAATAAATTTGTCTGTAAATTTGTCAAATTAGGCGAAAAGTGAAAGAAAAATTAGTATTTTTTTTCACTTAGTAGGTATCCGCATACATCTTTGTCTAACCCAATTAATAGAAACTCCAAAATAACTATTACACTCACCACTTTCCACCCAAGGTTTAGTGCTGATAGTAAGGCAGTCCTTATGCAATGGCATAGCATAGACGTCTGATTCACT
>FAUB01076689.1:0-11558 GCA_900068805.1 Heliconius timareta timareta
GGTCCACTAGTATTATATAAAAGTTAAATCATGAATTTCAAAGACATGTAATGCCGGACAAAGATATTTTATACACCTACATTGCAAATCTTGCTGATAATAATAATAAGTCAATAATAATTTAAGTCAATAAGATTGTGGATTTTTTTTTACATAAAATGCTTTAGTTTTTCATGATATGATAATTTTTTCTTTCCTATTTTTTCAAAATATAGGTGTTATAAAAATCGTTTTTGGACACTTTCTATGCTTAGTGTATGGATAGCGTAGTTAGACCTCCATACAATAGGATAATATTCTATTAGGCTGCGAACTAAGGTAACACGTTTCTGTGATCTTTTAAATATTTTGATGTATATCTATCTATATCGCATCTTTAGAATTATAGTGACCTAATCCAAAAACATCAAGTTTTGGGAATAGGAGATATTATCCTAAAGATTGGGCATAGTAAAATATGTATATTTCGATAAACTATTATTTAATGTATAGTTGATCGAAGATCATATACTATAATATTAAAATATCATTACATATAATACCATAATACTATTCTCCATTGAGCGCAAAACATTAATACGATACATTTAATCTAATTTAAAATTACAGTTTACAGCATATTATTAAAACGAATATCTTCAAAGATACCAGACGTTTAAAAATTAAAATGCGGGCCATGAGCCCATGACAGAGCGGGCTGACCTGTCATACATCTGCGCTCGGGACATACTCGTACATATGTACGTTCATCGTTGATATTGTTTCGGCGTTAAGATTCAAAATAAAGACAGAATCGTGGTCCACTTTTTGTGCCACGGGGGCACAAAAAGTGCCTCACAAAAATAATAATTGATGAGGCACAGAAATATCAATTGACATGTAATTTTCATATTTATATATTTCGATAAAATAATAAATTTAAATTTATTCAAATTGGAACAAGGGGATGACGGTCTACACGAGGTGTTTGCGTATTTGTAATATTCTGTCAACACAGAAAAAAAAATGAAATAGCCATAAATGTATAATTCACGCAGACGAAGCCGCGAGAAAAAAGCAGACCACTACTATACTATGAGTAAATAAGGTTCGAAGCTAGCTTACATAAAGTTACTAATACGCGAAACGCAACCAGTCGTGACACTGTAATTTATAATACAAAGGGACCGTTAAGAACTTGCTTTTTTTGGATTACAACATTAGCTGTGACACATTTTTGGTTAATTATTATAACATAGTAACTGTTAACGCCATGTTCGAAATGTAGAAATGACACATTATGACTTACATTACGTTTAAATAATAATAAAATCTTTATTTCGGACATCCATAGTCCATATAAAATTTTGTTAGTATACATTTGCTTAACCTACGTTAGTAATTGATATTATTTATTATTTATAATTTTGTTTGTATTAACATGGATATTATTCCAGTGCCTCCATAGTGGGCCTTCCATTTTACATGCCAATATTTTTTAAAGTACCTATTATCTGTGTTAAAACGATAATATGCCCTTGTATCCTACAGGTGTATTCGGTAGCATTTAGCATAAATACGATAGAAAAAAGTTTTATGTCAATAAGTTTGCGCAAAATAAATATCTACTCTACTCCTAATGTCAATCTAAACCAAGTGCCAGAGTCGGCGTGTGGCCAACAGACAGAATTCTGGCTCGCCTTACGCAACGTCATTTAGTATAGTTGCCATGCACTTAGTAAGAACATATTTTATTGCAGCAATGACCCTCAATGTATAGTTTTTATAAGGTATGAGTTCAAAGTCGCATCGTTAGAATACAGCAAATTATGAACATTATATATATATATATATATTGTATCATCTATCATTCACACTTAAGGTTTTCTTTATGTACGTGCGGTACGTCGGTTTGCATCACATTACGCATGCTGCAAACAGTCAAGCGAATTTGATATCTAATATCTACATTTACTTCTGCGTAGTTGAAACTTACCCAATGATACCCAACTCATCAACTCAAGCTCATGTAAAATAAATTCTATTTATTATAACTGACCAAAACTGACATTAAATTTGAAGTTAACAAACCTCGTATAAACTATTTTCAAATATCATAAATTTGTCATGTCATGTAGGCTTGTAAATATGTCAAATTTTTAATAATATTCCTTATTTTATCCAATTGGTTATCGGGAAAGACTAACAAATAGAGTAAAGCCAAGAAACCAAATAGCATTATATTCCAGCAGTTAAAGGTTAAATATTCAGATATTGTTGAAGCGCAACGTGGGCTCCTCTGCATAATTCATTGATCGTTGCCGTTTAGACCGGCGGCACAAAATAATGTTGTTTATCTGAATCGAAATCAAAATTCGATTATGCGTCTTGACGTCATATGTTACCTATGAAAACTAGAGATTTGACTTTCTAGGATATACGCTTACAGTAAATATAGTCAATCTTTTTCTTTGTCTTCTCCAAAGTAAAAAACTAAAGAGACTTTATTAGTTGTGAGTTTAAATTTGCAAGTTTATTATAATATGTTTTTAAGTTTGGTTCGACTAATATTTGCGTTCGTCGAACGATAGAGTTCACACGCGAGGCAAAGAAATAGTGTCAACGTCTGTTTATCACAGAATTTTGATTTAATATCTGGCTTCGTGTGCGCCTCGTTCCTCTTATCTTGTTTGGTAAACGACAACGAAGATAAAATCAACGTTCAGTAGATATCTGTCCCTAATTCTCGTACGTCTCAACTATTAACAGTCGCATTCTTTTTATGATGCTATTATAAAATGAGCCTTATTGTTTCTCATTATCTCTTATGATTGTTGTTTGTGTTCTCTTATCAAACACACCTACTTATTCGTTCACGCAGCTATATTAATGATTGAAATATGGGCCGTTGTAAATCGTTTTTATTAATAAAAAAATAACTTCTACTTATATTGTAGCTATGTTTTACTATAATGATGCTTATAAAATTTAAATAGGCACTTATTTTGATACGAAAGTAGTAATAAAAGTTAGTTGTTTAATTGACAAAACAGAACACCTTCCACAATCTTTACAAAGAGCAGCGTCGATGGCGTCTATTGTTGGCGGTATCCCGTAGCTATCTATTATTGACTCGTCGCTGGAGATATTTGGCGTTGCGCCAGCCCTGACCACGTGTTCACTAGTCACAAGACGAGACATGCGTGCTAGATATCTTACACTTTGTTCTACTGCTTTCCTTGCATTATTATTATGGTCAATATTTTAGCTGCTATAGCCACACAAAACTATCATTATGGGCCTTTTATATTATATATAGGCTTTTTACAGGAACTTGTATATGTTTTTTTAATGAATTCTTTTTTAATTCTTTCCAGTCCCTAAAAGCGAGAAAGTGTCTAAAATGAAAAAAGAATCAAACAAAAACTTAAAAGCGGTCAATTGCAGTAATGGTCATGTTAGTACACCAAATGGACGCGCAGATGACGAGGGCGGCGGTGGTAGCGCCACCTCGCCACGTGTGTCTTATGCAGCAGCCGCCCGCAAGGCACCCTCACCGCAGTCTAACAACACGTCCCCGCAATTTCCTCAGAGCACAGGTGTGTCATAAAGGAAGTTAATATTGTACGAGTATCGTATATCTCGTATATCTAAATTATTGTATACTGGCAACACGCTCGCGGCTTCGCCCACTTGAACTACACAATTATTTATCTACTAATCTGAATTACTTTCGCATTCTAGTAAGTGAAAACTGCATTTATACATGTTAAGCTGTTTCTGAGATTAGAGTGCACAAGCGCCCAGACACGACACACTCGACAGACAATCCGACAAACAGACATTTTTTTATTCTTGTTATGAGTTCTATTACGTTGATGAACGCCTACAATAATAGATTTTCTCACATATTTCGTACGTACAGTGCGATAGTTACAATTTTATTATATGTTCAAATATAAATTGTTATTATTACTTTTTTTAATAATATTTTTGTATATTATTATTTTATTAAGCGAAAGAAGATATATACTATGTAACTTTTATTTAGACATATTTTCTAAATATACATAGGAGAAATCGAGAGTGACCCCTTTTCTATTTCTTTTACATTAATCCAAAAAAAAACGTAAGAACTGAAGTCTATCTGATATAAGATTTGCTATATTTAATGTCATGCTTTATAGTAAACAACATATTTTTTGGAAAAATTTAAATAAGCATTTTATTAATCAAGTATATATGATTTTTAGAGTGTAATAAAGAAAAACTTTGCGACAACGCATCTGAGTTTAAATCCGACAGTTCGGCTTTGAAACAAAATGGTGAGAAATGTAAGATAGATGATAATAATGAAAATAGTAATGAGAAATCAAGTACCAAAGAACCAATTATAAATGGAGCTGAAGATGTAAAGGTTGTCAATGGTGACCCAAAAAATATTTTAGATTGTGATATTAGTATTAGTGATGCTAAAGTAGTTTCTAATGGAATTAACAGTGATTCAGATGACACAAAATCTAGTAAATCAGACGAAAACAACGATATAGTTCTAGAGCCGAAGATAAATTTGAATGTTTCTGATACTAAATCAGTAAATAGCAAAAAGAAAGATAAGAAGAAAATTTCAGAGAAAAATAAAGAGATCGAATTAAAGAAAAATTCTAAACTAAATAATAGCTTGGACGAGAAAAAAGACGAAGAGAGCTTAAAGAAATTAGATAAAGATAAGGATAAAACTGATGATGAAGTTTGTAAGATTGTTAATGGCGACAAAGAAAGGGAATCATCTCCAAGTGAAGATGGAGACGAAAAAAAACGTGATGCCGAGGTTGTGTTCATACAAGATATGGGATTTACAGTAAAAATTGTTAGCCCTCGAGCTGAACCTCTAGATATTCAGGTACAGCACATTTAATATATTTCATTTCTTGATTAGTATCATATGCAAGATATTAATAATTTGTTTTTTAGGTGTCCAGCATGGAACTTGTACAAGAAATACATCAAGTGCTTATGGATCGCGAAGACACATGTCATAGGACATGTTTTTCACTTCAGCTCGATGGTGCCACCTTAGATAATTTTGCCGAATTGAAGAATATTGAGGGACTTAAAGAGGGTTCTGTTATAAAGGTATTTGTTAAAGAAAATTATTTATGTCTATTAAGTGTAATAAAACATTTGTTGTATTGATCAGATTAAATTAAAAATTAAATGGTGAATAATATTGCAGGTGGTAGAAGAACCATACACAATGCGTGAGGCTCGCATTCACGTACGTCACGTCCGCGATCTTCTCAAATCTATTGATTATGTAGATGCGTACGCCGGCCAGGAATGCAGTTCTCTTGCTTTTCTTAATGTTATCACTCAAGGCGATATCTTAGGTACGTATTAATTCTAAGACACGGATGTTGAAGATGCAAGATTTTTAGATTTTGATCGCAAGACGCAAGAAGTAGATACTTCTTAATATTAGACAAAACATTTAAAAATGAGTTTATTACAGAAAAGAAAAAATCAAGACCGGAGAGTGTTGACTGTACTCCGCCAGACTACATAATGCCTGGTAGTACGGAGCGACCTTTATTATCACTTCACCCGGGTCTTACAAAGGAAAATAAAGCCCCACAATGCTTAAAGGTATTCGGTATATGCATATACGAATTGATAAAATATTAGAAAAAAAAACCTACTTACCCATTATTCATCTAAATTTATTATTTTTTCCAATAGGTTCTTACAACTTCGGGCTGGAATCCACCCCCAGGACCTCGTAAAATGTACGGTGATTTACTATACTTGCATGTCGTTACTTTGGAAGATCGCCATTTCCATATAACGGCGTGTCCACGTGGTTTCTTCCTCAATGAGTAAGTGTTTATTTTATAATTTTATAAATGATTTATACTATATTGTTAAGTTACTTATGTTAATATAAAATAGTTAACAAATATAAAATGATAAATCCGAGTGTACTTAGTTTATGATTTAAATGCTTATAATAAGCGTCGCCAAAGAGGAAATTTTAGAAAAATATAATTTTATGTTTCTTTAGATGAATAATAAATATAGTGACCGATTTCACCAGAAATTGATAATGATGAAAGATTTTTCTTAATTTGAATTTTATCTGCAATGGACACATTTTTATTTTGTAATATCACAAACATTTCTTCAAAATTTCAGATCTACCGAAGAACTGTTCAATCCTCGTCCATTCAACCCGTCCCTACTTTGTCATTCCCTCATCGAGCTTCTGAGTATTGTATCACCAGCGTTTAAGAGGAACTTTGCACTGGTGCAGAAGAGACGTATGCAAAAACATCCGTTCGAAAGGGTCGCTACTCCTTACCAGGTTTATCAGTGGGCTTCACCAATGCTCGATCACACGGTGGACGCCATAAGAGCTGAAGATAGTAAGATTCTGTTTTAAATTATATATATTTTTTTATTTTATGTGAAAAGTACACTCTTATTAGTTTCAAATTCATGTAATGAAAGTATATATGACAAGCTTTCACCTAACGTTCTTCAAGAGTTATATTTGTGCATCGTGCGTAACTTCGTTTGTATGGACTTTAGTAGCTTTTTGCTTCCATTGAAGCTTGTGAACTGGTGCTCCCTCCCTACACACCAAGACACCTAAATGTTAAATTTCAGCCGACTATGTTGCATAGTTTTAGCCTTATTTGTGACTAACAGACCTTTCAGTGAGAAAGATTATGTGTAATATTAATACATAAAACTTCAGGTTTTACACTTTAGAAATAGGTAATAAATAGGCAGGCAAAGTATATAAATTGACTGATGTCTCCATCGTGTCGCAGGGATATAGCGCGTGACTGTAACCTCGACTGTTGTTGTTTTAACTGTTGTATAGCGTTGATTCCTATAAGGGGAGAATGCTTTTTCTATACCCTGCTCTGGTAACAGGATAACGCGCGGCGTTAAGAATACGCAATGTCTCAAAAACAGGCCGGTGCGTGGGCAACAAAATGTCTTAACACTAGGTTCCCTCCGCCTACCCTGCTATATGGAATATTCCGCAGAGGTATAGGCAGAGGGAACCTAATTAAGTTATAAATGAAATGATTGATGTAAACATTTTGTGTGCAGCGTTCTCGTCCAAGCTGGGCTACGAGGAGCACATCCCGGGGCAGACGCGCGACTGGAACGAGGAGCTGCAGACCACGCGCGAGCTGCCGCGCGCCACACTGCCCGAGCGCCTTTTACGGGAACGCGCTATATTCAAGGTATAGCATACTGTGTGCTGATAATGGGGAGTGTGGGGTGTGACAAGGGGTGGGGAGAGTCCCTATATTTCGTGACATCATGTTTCAGAATGTAGTATAATTAGAGCAAAGATCATTTCTGACCTGCTCCTATATAATATTTTCACAGAGTTAAAGTTGCGAAATGTCACTTCTAATTGGTACAGATCTCACAAATGATTAGAAATATGTATGTTCCTAATATACAATGATATGTGTATGTCATAGTATATGGTAAGTATTGTATAGTTGTAACTAATTATAAAACTCATCTAGATATCACCTTAGTTCTAAGTAATAATTTATAAAATTAATGTGAAGATAAATATAATTGTTTTTTTATGACCGGTAGTAATTGAATATACCAATAGTAGTAGTACCAATATAATTGATATTGTTGATAAGAAGCAAGAAGATGAGGCCAGTCATGGTGCAGGGGCACATGTATGTGACAGTAAACGCGACTGGTTGTGAGTTCGATCCCCACTCTGTGAACTACATATTTATGTGAAATGCTGTTTTAACTTCCTCACTCAGGTGTCGAGTTGACATGTAATGCCGCACCAGGTTTCCGCTGTTACCTTGCCACATGCAGGATATAGCGGGAAGCTAATAAAATATATATTTTTCATTCATAAATTATCGCTGTAGTTAAAACTATAAGTCGGAAAGTTGTTGAATCTGTTGAAACAGATTTTTCTTCCTTTGAGGAATCTGTCAGCGACACCGCTTGTTTTTTTTTGTTATCACCTCTTCATAAAAGTGGAGTGCCAAATGCTTTTACCTAATATATGAAGAAGTAGCTTGTAAGTAAGCTCATCGAATATCCAGTATTCGGTATAATATACTATTAAAGGCAAGCCTAAATTTGATATACATAATTTTTGTATATTATGCTAGGTGCACAGTGACTTTGTAGCGGCCGCCACGCGTGGCGCAATGGCGGTAGTGGACGGCAACGTGATGGCCATTAATCCCGGCGAGGAGCCTAAGATGCAGATGTTCATTTGGAACAATATATTCTTCTCCCTAGGCTTTGATGTTCGCGATCATTATAAGGACCTCGGCGGAGACGCTGCAGCTTTTGTAGCACCAGTGAGTATTTAACCCCTGACAAAAATGTATCTGGAATGATCACATAAAACAAAAAAATTATCTATTTCCGTTTATTTGTTAATTGTTACAGATAAAAAATTATACAATAACAAAAAAACATAATATACAAATCAACAAATAAAAGGAGAAGAACCTTAAAGTATATAGTTTTAACTGAATTCAGTGATTTGCTCGAAACATACCGCCTAAAATTATTTGTTATTTAAGACAATATTTTGTATATAACAGCGCAACGACTTGCAAGGCGTGCGAGTCTACAGTGCGGTGGACACGGCAGGCCTGCACACTCTAGGCACGGTGGTGGTGGACTACCGTGGGTACCGGGTCACCGCCCAGTCCATCATACCCGGGATACTCGAGAAAGAGCAGGAGCAGAGCGTGGTGTATGGGAGCATCGACTTTGGTACCACTGTGCTGTCTCATCCCAAATATATGGAGCTTGTGAGTAGAATGTTACATATATTTGTATAAAAAAAAATTAGACGAATAGACTGAATTACGATATAGCTCGAAAAGAATGTATAGCTTAGTGGTCAGAGTGTTTAAATTTTTATACGTTTCCTAAATAATAATTTTCAATTAAATCTTATTTTTTTAAATATGTTTTTTATTCTCTCAGTACATGTAAAGGATTGTAAAAGATAATTCTATTTGGTCCTTAAGCATTCAGAATTTTGTATAATTCTGTTATTTTTGGAATGACACTTTAAAAATATAAACCGAAATAATCATAAAAAATATTTATTAACTGTATAAATGATATATAAAATAATTGATTTTATTAGTAAGTTATATTATATTTTTTAACTTAGGATATATATTTTACCCAAAGAGTTAAGTCTATTCGTGTTTGAACTCGGAAGCAATTATTGTTTTTTCATTAGTAATGCTAACAAAAAAACTATGTCCCTAACCTTGAAGTAATACAAACAATAAAAGTTCCATAAAATGTCAAGTTGGTCACGATTATCAATGCAACATTTTAATGCGTTGTACGCTACGTCATCTTGATGCAGATCTTCCGTGAATTTGAATGTCGCTTAGGATTGTTTTTATAACTAACATATTTGCATTTCCTTGGTCTGATTTAATAAAATGAACCCCCACGGGTCCGCAACTGTTAATATAATATATAAAATTTTTTTAGATAATTTTAATAATATATTCTTACCTTCAATTTATAGACTGAAAATAAATAAAAGAAAAAAAATTCATATTATATAAAAATGCTTTAAGTTATAATTAATATACAAAATGAATAAACGCCTTTCCGTTAAATGTTAAGTTAAGTCCCTTTCTTAAATAAATATATACGTTATTATTTTAGTGAATCATACTAAAACGAATTTTACTTTCAGTTGAGCAAAGCAGGTCAACAGTTAAAGATAATGCCACACTCAGTGATAAGCGCTAATGGTGATACAGTGGAATTGTGCTCCAGCGTCGAATGCAAAGGCATCATCGGTAACGACGGCCGTCATTATATACTGGACCTGCTTCGCACTTTCCCGCCAGATGTTAACTTTTTACAGTGTATGTATTTGAAGTAATAATTATTTTATTTCGTATTGTTTGTTTATTTTGTGATGTACATTTGTTATTTATATCGAGTTCTTTAGTAATTGTAATTTATGATGTCACGAAGTAATATTTTTATTAAGACAGTCGTGGCACAGGGCACTAGGCGTGCAACTCTAAAAGCGTCGATTGTAGGTCTAGTATTCCCATTCGGGAAAATGAAATGTTTTATAATTTCATTTCCCTGCTCTGACGAGGGAAAGCGCGGCGTTGAGTGGTTGAGTATCGCGACTCAACACGCAATGCTTTGGAAATTCGGCGCAAAGTGGGCAACGGAGGAGTCTTAATGGGAACGGCGGGTAATACTAGGGTCCAGGTTCTTTCTGCTTGCCATGCTATGTGCAGGATACAGCTAAAAAAACGCGAACAAAAAATAATATTTTTAAAAACTATTTTCAGTGGAAGATGATGAATTGAGAGAGGATATTAAATCAATGGGCTTCCCGATAATACATAAGCACAAATTGTGTTGCCTAAGACAAGAATTAGTTGATAGTTTTGTTGAGTAAGTATATTAATGCAAATGAAAAACTTCTTGTTAATTCCAATTTATATTTGATGGACTGTTTTAACATTTGAACTATTATTTTAGAGCGCGTTACTTCATGTTCATACGCTACGCTGCCTTCCACTTACAACAGTTAAGTGCGAAACGTCAACGTGAAACTTCTGAACAGAAATCGATTGAAGCTAACAAGGAAAATGTTAAAAAAGAGGCTGCTAAAGAGACTGAGAAGGACATAAAGAGGGAGAGCAAGAGCCAAGAGAAAGAAACAAAAGACAAGAAACAAAAGAAGGATGATAAAAAAGAGAAGCTAGACACTGCCAAAAAAGTTGATGTAAAAGAGAAACTGAAAGAAAACGAAACAGTGGAAGTAGAAGTTAAGGAAAAGGAAGATGAAATATTGCTCAACGAGAATTACTCTGAAATCGATACGGACGTTGCCAAGAAAATTGTGGAGAGCATAACAGATTCCATCTGCAGTGGAGATAAACAAGAAAATGATTGTAAGTATTATTTTATGCTATTATTATATAACATACTATTTAACGAGGCCGTTTTAGTGCAGTAGTACAGCGTCAAATTGAAAACGCAAGGGTTGTGGGTTCAATCTACAGTCTGGGGAATGACTACTTGAAACGTAGGCGAAAAGTGTGGAACAGAGTGTCTTACCACTAGGTTCCTGTGGTGAGAAGGCAAAGTGTTACGTTGATTTTCGACACTTGAAATTTGACTCAAAAATTGAGATACAGCTGGAAGCTAAAAGACAAATATTTTTTTCAGCGGGATCCCGGTCTCGTGCAGTGGTTGCGGCGGCGGCGCGCGCCGTGGCCTCGCTAAAGGAATCGGAGTTCGACGTACGCTTCAACCCCGACGTGTACTCCGCCGGCATCCGTCACGCCGCCGCGCCCGAGCATCTCGCGCGCCAGCGGCACCTCGTCAAGGAGGCCGCCGCCTTCCTGCTCACCACGCAGATACCCGCCTTCGTGAGTGATACTCGATAAATTACTTATATTTACCTAGAGGAGGACCATCAGATATCATTGTTTTAATGCGGGATCCGTGTTCATGAATGACATTATCTATAATTATAATTTTTAAATTAT
>FAUB01076921.1:2334-12542 GCA_900068805.1 Heliconius timareta timareta
ATGATGATATCTGGTTTATAAATAATTTATTTTCGTATTAAATATAAGAAAAAGTTTTCACATATTGACGCAATCATCAAATATCCATATGAAAAATAATCAAATGATTTTAAATTGTTTAAATTACAAAAACATTTTTTTTTATACTCTATGACTAAATTAAACTAGATATAACGAAGAGGAATATCTACAAGAGGTATACTATAGTTTACAAAAAGACTTATCTAAAGGCAAGATTCAAGAGCAAGAGTTATTTAGACCTCACTCTGCATACAGTGGATCGAGGAGTCTTCGGAGAGTTCATCCATCGAGGAATCCGTGAACGAAGTGCCATCTGGAAATGATAATATCAAATATAAGATATTGAGTAATACATAGTATTTAGGGCTCATACAAGATTTGTACGCTATATGTATTTTTAGGCTTCACGCTGTATCCCACAGGTAGCAGTGTAGGCATAGGGAACCCAGTGTTAATTCACTCTGCTCCCCACTTTCCGCCCAATTCTAGAAGTATAGTGTGCACAGTACACATGATCAGCGCCGTGCTTAAGCTCGACACCAGAGCGAAGAAATGAAACTATAAAATATTTAATTTCCTCGAGTGGGAATCGAACCCACAAACTGTCGCGTTTACAGACACATACTGGTGCCCCTGCGCTATGACTGGCCTCAACCAGACCGTGGTCACTGCTATTTTGCTATTTATCGTGTACTTATTTAAATTCAGTTCAAAAATATCGGCGAAATCGAGGGGCATATGTATATAAAAAAATATATAATTGACTAATATAACTCCTTTCCTTTTCCCTCCTTTCCCCTCTAATATTCCTCCTTCTTTTTTGAAGTCGGTAAAAATATATATTCTTAAATGATTGCAGCCGTTGCTCGATGTACATAATATTCTAAATTAATTATTTATAAATCAAATTGTCTTATCAATCAATGTAATTACCTATCGGCACAAAAGGTGGTTTGTTCTGGAATGAATAAGTAAGGTGGAGGTTGATAGGCCGACCAAACCCCACTGGATCTGTGTCGCGAGACATCGCTGTGGACAACGTGGGCTTATGAAACAGTGAAATTGCTGACAAAAATAACTTTATATTATTAATAAATATTCGCATCGCTTAGTTAACATCGCAAAGTGCAGCGGGCAGGATAATTGTATATATTAAAATGTATATAGAATACTTTTGTAAGTATTCTGTATACATTTTTATAGCGAATCTTAATCCTAACTATGAATAAACTTTAAAACAGTTAAACATTTATATAGATATTGTTTTTTACCTTGACTCTGTTTCCCTTTGCCAGTGTGCTGGTGTTTCTTTTGTCGAGCTCGACTGTTCTGAAACCACACTTGGGTGACTCTCTTGCTTAGACCGGTGACTTGGGCAATCCTCTCCAGGTCCTGGCCATCAGGATTAGAGTCCAGCTGGAAATTCGCTTGAAGAACTTGTAACTGTTCTTCTGTGAATGTTGTTCTGACACGTTTCGCTTTGCTCTTGTGGTAGCCCTCTGAATCGCAACCATCTGTAATATCGAAATAGTACAATCTACTTACTTAGTGTTTTAAGTGAGTACCTAATACTGAGTTTTAGTTGTTGTTAAATAAAATGTAATGTGGCAAATAGAATGTTATAAAAAAATAACAGTTATTTTTAAAATGTAAAAGGAAAAACAAGGTTAAATTAACATAATTACCATCAGATGATATAGAGCCTCCGTCAAGAGTTTCCAAGTAATGTGGCTTGCAGAGCACTCTGTCTTCGTGTAAGGCGAACTGCTCCCCCGTGGACAGCTGACGACCGCAGGCGTCGCACGCGAAGCAGGCCAAGTGGTACACCTGCTCCCGTGCCTTCCTCACCCAGTCCGACGAGGATATACCACGGCAGCACTTCGAACACTTCGCACCAAAACTCCTGGGAACCAAGTCAAAGTGCTCTCTAAAGGAAACAATATGAACTTCCAAATGAAACCCAATTAAGAACTGATTATAATTTCAAAGTGGCTAGAAAATACCATAATTCCACGTTCTACTACGGCCGTTACAAATTATTCATATTAATGCATTTTAAGCAGATGTTTTTTAAAGATAACATTTCAACTGTACTCGTTGACTTCACACACACGCACACACGCACAGACAACACACGTTAAGTACTTTCGCCTGGCACACATAAATTTCGCAGCGCTCTACTTCTAGATAAAACTAAAAATATTGACGTAAGATAGCATTGATAGTTGCAACTCCTTGTTAGGTACGGTGGTTAGGTGGGTATCTGCAAAAAGAAATAGGAACAGCGGTATAACTGGTCACTGATAATTTTAATTACATTTTATTTTACGAGTGTAAAGTGTTTACAAAGGTGTTTTTTTTCTTTTATTACTTGTGAAATTAAATTATTTTAATTTGATAGTGTACGCGTCAACTTATCTATTTTAAGTATTTATAAAGAAGGATTGTAGTTTCGTTTTAAAAGTACTTTTGTTGGCGTGTTCTTAAGATATAATTTATTCTTATACGACAATGTTTAATTTTTGAACTGATTTTAATAAAACATTTATAATTAAATTATCAAAGTTTATTTCGACTGTGACAATGACATTTTTTTTTATATTATGACTAATATATGATCCAAATCTACAATTTGACTGAATACATTTAAAGAAGCTTTAGTTGGGGGTTCACTTCCGTAGTCTAATAGAAATAACAGGGACTTGTGTATTACACGAGACACATTCCCGCCTGTGCGACGATATTATCAATATTAATATCTATATTAAAACTAATAACCGTTGCATTCCATAATTACAATATAAATATAAAATTTCTAAGACCCGATCAAACATGTGTATTTAATTAAGCAATTAAAATATCGACTCGATTCTCATACATATTATGAGATCTGAGATTATCTTAAATTTTATAGTTCTTTAGAAAAGATAAGATGGTTTTACTCGTAATTATGTATATATTTTTATGTTACTTAAAATGGTAATAAGATTTCAGATCTTTCAGCTTTTATTTGTTAGAGACCCGTAGCGTTATATTTGATTGTGTTTTTTTTTATTTTTAGTGTATTTGTGTATTTTAGAAAATCAATTTGTATAATCTACTATATGAAATGTAATAAAGGCCAGTTTATTTCGAATAGTATAAAAATGGACATAACGAAAAAGTAAAAACCCGATTTAGCAGGCTTTTACACTCTAAGCCGACGTATATACTAAGTGTTATCTCAGTCCCCTGATAGAATGTGCGAAAAAAGAGTAAAGTCAGAGTGAGACTAAAGTACAGACACTATCATTGTTAGAAATACTATCTATAAGGTTAGTACTATTATCTACTAAGTTAGACCGTCGTAGCGCAGTGGCACAAGTGTGTGATTGTATTCGTGGCGATTTTTGATTCGATTTCCACTCGAGGGATTTAATGGAAAAAAGCACAAGAGCACGCGCCATTCAACACGCAATGCATTGAAAAGGAAAAAGAAAAGGAAAGGAAGCTAGAAAAAAATAGAAGAATTTAAAAGAGCTCTTTTATATATAAAATTCTTCTGTTACAGAGTGATTGAGAGACCATAAACATATGAAACTACTTGAAGTTAGGTAGGAAGTGTAGCGAAGCAATATGAGATTCTTGATCGAAATTCTTATGAGAAGGAAAAAAGCAGAATTTTTATTTTTTATCTTTTAAAGTCCCCGCAAGCAGAGTAACGAGCGACGACTAGTTAAAATATATAGACACATACAAAAAAACGTTTTACAGCTTTAAAAGTTCCGATACAAAACACGCAAAGCATTTTTGGGCGATAACTATTGGTTTTCTTTAGAAAAATGTAAATTTGTGTTATCAGCTTTAATAGTTATCATTGGATTATTCAAATTATACTAGAAAATTTAAATCAAATAGCTAAATCTACATATCGCGGCGTCTGAACGGTTTTGGTAATTGAATTATAATCAATTGATTATTATATATACATATATTGATACAAACTATTTATAACTTATCTTCTTCGATATAAATTTCAAATATTTTAATTTAATAGTATGTATTTTTGTATTTTTTTAATAGTATATGGTTATTGTATTTGTATATACAATATTGTATAAGAAGTGGGTAAATAGAAATTTGCCCCACTGTTTGGGGTTCGATTTCTGCTCGAGGAAATTAAATTATTTCCTTTCCCTCGCACTGATAAAAACATAAAATACGGTGTTAAGTTCTACCACTCAACACGCAATGTCTCGAAAATTGAGTATCAAGTTGAGAACTAAAAGACATAGCAATAGGTTCCCTCTGCCTATCCTATTATTATAGTTTGTTAATAATCACCAAAAGTAGTACCTTCCAACGACAATTCCCGTCGGTGAAAAGCCAAACTTTCAACCCAAAACCTCCAACACAATTACATTACCAATAAAACAATAAATTCCAAAAAAACAGAGCAAAAAAGCCAAAAAATACAAAAAAGGCAGTTCCTTTCAAACGCCGCTGCGCCGGCGCATAACTCAGCCTTATCACCAGATTACATTTGCGGGCCCCGTGACTTTACTTAATTAATTAAATACACTATACACCATTAACACGCTATCATATCACTCGATTCGCAACATTATATTATTTTTGTTTGTCATATTTTTTTAACAGAAGCAATTTCGCTTATTGAGATGGATCTCGTTATCTGGAGGTACGCCTTCGACCAGCTACCGTATGATAATTTTAATGCTTCTAATAAATAAAAGAGTGTAAATTTTTGTAAATGTTATTCTCATATGTTATATGTATATATTATAGATATAAATATTGTTTTTTGTTTGATTTAAACGTGTTTGGCTTGTGAATAAATTTTGCGGTGAATTTGTTGATGGTGGTGGGATAAGAGTGGGCTCCTTAATTACAGTGCTCTCGTCTTTCTTTTTGATAGGTTGTTAGTGGTTGTGGATGCTTTGAGCAATTTGTAAAGTAGCTTTTTGGTAAATCGTTATGGGAAAATTATATTTTTCTGTAAATTAATGCATAGTATGCCAGAAAAATTACATTTTCATCTTCATATATAAAATTTTGTAAATTTTAACCAGATTTGATTAACTGCTCGTGTTACCTAAAAGTACACTCTCATTTTTGGCATAAATACAAATTGTACATATCACTAAGAAATAGAGGAATTTCGAGAACTATCGAACCTGTATGCTGCGTCGGCTGTGCGCTGTGTCAGTCTTTCAGTAGTGGAAGAATTTCATAAATATACATTTGAACAGGTTAGGTTAATTTTAGTATTGTTGCCAAACTCAAAAAGCGTTCCCTCTATAAGCAGGATAAAACATGAAGATAAAAAATATTCACTTCCCGGGCGGGAGTCGAACCCGCAACCCCTCTGTACCACGACGACCTCCGAACAATATATTAATTTAATATTATCAAAACATATTTCGCTCAAGATTTGATATAGTTTTTATTATTTTTTTCTATGAAACCGTCAAAAAAGTAAAACGATTTCTTTATATTTCTGAAAGCTCCGCTTGTAGTTGAGCTTTATACAATTAAGTCATTTTACACGCAACTCATAAAATAGTTTAATTTTATATTTTAAACCTTATAATTGTTATTATTAAATTTATTTTGTTCATTAAGTGACTTATTTTTTTAATTACACATTTTAAATAAATATTAGTATAATAGTAATTTGTATTTTATCTTCACGTTTCTTGTATTGATGTGTAGGCTGTGTGGCAGATATCATTTGTTTGTTTTTATGCATTACTACGCATCTATAATACAAATTATCTCTGGCACTTTTTGCTTAGACTATAGATATGACTTGAAAACTGCCAGATCTTTGTTAGATTAGCTTCACGCTGTATCATGCATAGATCAGGATAGGCAAACGAAAACGAAAATAATGTTAAGACACTCTGTGAGTCGTAAGAAATTGTTTTAATTAAGATATATCGAAGTCCACTTTCAAAATACTACTCTATAAATGAAGGAATTCAGTGCAGCGTTGTGTTACGCGAATATATTAGTATATGTAGTTTTGACTACAAGCCATCCCCCTGCGCGTATACCTTCAACCCACTACCACCTCAACCAACCACCACCAACCCCAGAGTGCAATCCCACGTGTAAAGCATTAATTGATTCCATATTTATCCTATAAAGTCTCTTTGTATTTGCATTTCAAACTCGCGCTGCCCGACCCGACTGAGATAGTCCTATCAATACTTATTATCATTTTGTCGCCGACTGAATCAATTAAAGGCCTGCATAATAATTACTCTGGTGACGTATTAACAAGATTTAACACTCCACTGTAATGAAGATGTTTTGGTTGTGGGATAAGCCTTCGGGTTGTGACTATGTGGACCCCTCCACTAGTGAGGTAGTCTGTGGGTTGATAGAAGATGGTAAAGGTTGGCTTCGTTCTTGTTAGAGGTATTGCTGTAAGCTTAAATTGTTAACTAATCTATTTTTGTATATAATTTCGATGCATTTTGATGATCACAAGTTTGAATTGAGCGCGAAATAAAAATGTTTTTGAAAACATTTAATCATTGTGAGGTTTCATTAGTCACGGAAGATACTTTTTAAACCGGAATAGAAAATATTTTACTTCTCAGATTTGGTTAGACTAAAGCCTAGTATTTTACAATATAAAATGAAATGTCTCCATAGCAAGTTGTAGTAGTTAGATGTCTATAAAAGGATTTTCGCTATTCTTACATACTTTATATATTTTTTTACCGGATTAATCGCGTCCGGTAGCGTAGGTCCGTCGCGAGTATTATACATTTTTGGAACCCCAACGTTTCGAATACAGGTGACCACAAATCCGTGATCACCTGTACACTAAACACTATTTCTTTGTACAAAAGGCACTATACGAGATACATAAGTGAAAATAAAAAAAAAATTGTTGATATCCTTCCATACGAACGAACAACGAAAGTAAACACACAAATAAATACAATAACTTATAACACTAAGATTAAACATATCATTGATCAGTTCAACAGAGATCGAGCGGGTCTCGTTAAAAATCACCAATAGACCCACTGTAACCCCAGCCTGAACCCGTCCAGCTATTTATCTCTGTTCGAAGTGACGTACGAAAATAAACATAATGTGGTAAGAAAACAATTAATAAAAACACAAAAAGGCAACCACGCTATAACTCAATGACTGATAGCCAATTACGCTGACCATATAGAGGTATCAGTCACATAGGACCTCGTTGGCTCTTATCCATTAACGCCCGAAGCAAGTTACAATGTGTCTTGGATTGTAAAAACAATATACGCGCAAAGCAGGGCAGGCAAAGATATCCTGGGAACCTAGTGTTTAGACACTCTGTTCCCATTAAGACTTCCCTTTTCCACATTTTATTGAATTTTTGAGACATTGAATTTTGAGAGGCAGAACTCAACGCCACGCTTTTTCCTCATTACTAGAGCCAGGTATATGAATCGAACCCACAACCTGTCGCATTTACAGTCGCATGTCTGTGCCCCTGCGCCTCCGCCGACCAGCTTGGCCGTTTGATATATAGCATCACTTAGTTTTACCACGCCTACGACGCTGGGGCACAACTGGTCTATATAACTTTACTAAGTGAACAACCGACCTAAAGTGCCCGCGGTATGAATAAAACACATACATAATATTCCAATGAATCTTCAGTTGGTGTTTCTAAAACAAATAACTTAAATCATGTCGTCCACTAAAGGTCGTATAGATATGGGGTAAGAAGGGGTAAAGAGGGGTACAGAGGGGTACAGGCAATCAACGGGAGAGGATTTACGAGGCGCCCAAGGCGGTGTGTTGAGGAGTTTGTCAACGAATGGAGGGCTACAGTGGAATTTTAATGAATGATTATAGAACGTGTAATACTGTTATGGATTTGTTTAATATCGGTTATGATATAAGTACAAAAAATTGGACGTATGATTTAATTATCGTTTAAATATAATACTTATGGTAATATAGAAATATATTTTAGCCATAGGAACAAGTTCAAGTGCGAGTCGGACTTTGCTAACGAGAAATCTGTATAAACTTTATAATTGTTGGTCAATGGGAAGTACAATTTATAAAAGTTGAATATTAATTTTAACTTTATTATTTATTAAATATTAATTTTAACTTTTTTATTTTAATAGACGGACAAACAAAGTGGTTCTAGAACGTTCTAGAGCAGTTCTAAAAAAGAGTTCTGTCTTTTCTTTTGAGGCACAGAACCCTAAAAACCGAAGATACCTTATGGAAAAGTAACATTTATAGATACAAAATTATATTTAAATTATACTGTTTACAATTTTTTTTGTAATACTGTTTACAATGTCTTAATTGGTAAGGCTTCCGTTTTTCCTGATTCTATAACTTTTTTCCAAAGTACGACTATATAAGTTACATTTAAAAAAAACTCTTCAACCTTTAATTTTTGGCCTGATATTTTAAAAAATATATATTTTTACAAAACAAACAAAACAATGACTTATTGAGAATTTCTTTATTTATGGATACCAAAAATAACTTAATTAAATATAAAAAAATAAAGCATTTTAATCTCTTGATTTTATATATTTTAAACAATAATCTTTTTCCTAAATTAATGTATTTAATTGTAAATAATTACCTTCCATTTGCGATTACGAGAATAATTTAAGAACCATCGTTACTCCGATTCAGTAGATAATGAGTGAATTGAGTATTTTTGGATACTATCGATTAAACCTTTTTTCGACTTTACGCTGTACCCCGCGTTTAGCAGGATAGACAGAGAGATCCTAGTGTTAAAACACATTGTGTGTTAAGTGGCCAAGCTTAACGCTGCGCTTTGTCTTGTTACACAGTTATTCAATTTACGAAGATACTGTGCTGCGTTGTGTTACGTCAACGTAGGTTCGCTGTGTCACTGCAAAAGTTTTAACTATAAAAAACTATAATTACGATGTTATTATTTAAATCAATTAATCTGTTTTGTCTAAAACAAACAAATTTATGCAATTTAAATGCGATCACGAATAATAAAATTATTTATTTGTTACAAATTATGTTCATTGACCTTATATATGTGTTTACGCTCATAACGGGGTGGGTAGACAGAGGGAACCTGAGAATCTAGTGTTCAGACACTCCGTTATCGTTAAGGCGCTTCCAACCCCCATTTTCTGCCCAAATCTGGTGGCATTGCTGAGTGGCGGAACTCAACACCGGGCTTTGACTCGTTACCAGTCGCGTCTACAAGACTAATGTAGAATGTTCTAATTGTATGAATGTGTGTGATTTCTCAAATACATTTCAAAATACTATATTGGACAGCGTCTAACTTCATCGTTGTAGGTTTTATACAATTCTCAAATACTCAGGAGATCAATTATTATTTTTTAATCGTTCGTTTTGTTATTATTATTTCTTATAATTTATTTTTATTTCTCCTTCTTTTCTTTCTCTCGGACACAAAGCAAGACATTGACTTTAACTCGATACGCAATGTGTCTAAAAGTTAAATGAATTTTTGTAAACGGAATGTCATTAAGACATTCCTTTTACTAGATTCATCCCTGCCCAACCTGCTATGCAGAACGAAACATAAAGTGAACCTACTTTTTTCTTTTAAAATACGCAATAATCACGAAAAAATTATATAAAAATAACTTGTTTTACAATAACAAAAGGCAAAATACGGTATTAGCGATATGATTGCGCCGGCGCCGTATTGTTTAATATTCACGATCCACTACCAGAGTTTATTTATACGACTATAGATTAATTAAACTGGGTACATGCCCCATTTACATAAGACATGGTGGTTGCATTTGGTGCCGAGTGTGGGCGAAACATCGCGTGTTGCTTTCATACAGCTTTTGTAATAGTACATTTTGCCTTTTAACTTTATTTTATATAATTTTTTTAAGTCTTGAATGTAATGCATTTGTTAGAAGTAATTAAGTTAGTGTTTGTTTTTTGTTAATCCGGCTCCAAGGACCATTTTTTCAATTTTTCTTAGTTTTTTTTATTATATCGTTTAGTTAGTCTTTATTTCATTTTAAAGTGAAGCAACTAGAGCAATGAACTCGTCAAATTCACTGTTAAATGCATTATTATAATGCTATAATTTAATAAATACTAAATGTAGAGTTATAAAGTTTTAATTCTTTTCTTATTATAATGTGGGTAAACTAAAAAGGATTATAATT